>OY365807.1:20605873-20870873 GCA_959347315.1 Bimastos eiseni
GGAAACCTAGATGAAGGGACTCCAGATGACGGAAACCCAGATGATGGGACCCAGATGACGGAAACCTAGATGAAGGGACTCCAGATGACGGAAACCCAGATGATGGAACCCCAGATGACGGAAACCTAGATGAAGGGACCCCAGATGACGGAAACCCAGGTGATGGGACCCCAGATGACGGAAACCTAGATGAAGGGACTCCAGATGACGGAAACCCAGATGATGGGACCCAGATGACGGAAACCTAGATGAAGGGACTCCAGATGACGGAAACCCAGATGATGGAACCCCAGATGACGGGACCCAAGATGACAGGACTCATGGAATCGGTATCGTCCGTTTTTGTAAACAGACCTCGGTTAAAAACGTTTACAGAAAACAACTTCTTTAAGCTTCTAATGTGGCAATTATATCTGTGCATGTTGTTTGCATGTATGTGTGCGCAAGTGTATGCAGGCTGTACATGTACGTACATGTATATAGTTGTATGTATGTTGTATAGATGTATACCTGGGTATGTATATATGTGTACAATTCATGTATATGTGAATCGTATATGCATGTGTTTAAGTAGTATGCATAAATGTAATTTATGTATGTATTTATATATTTGTATATGGGCATATACAAATGTATAAATATGTATTTAGTATCCATGCACCTAATGTACATGATTATGTACATGTGTGTGTATGAATGTATGTATGTATGTATGTATGTATGTATGTATGTATGTATGTATGTACGTATGTATGTATGTATGTATGTATGTACGTACGTATGTATGTATGTATGTATGTATGTATGTATGTATGTATGTATGTATGTACGTATGTATGTATGTATGTATGTATGTACGTATGTATGTATGTATGTATGTATGTATGTATGTATGTATGTATGTATGTATGTATGTATGTATGTATGTATGTTCGACGTAACCGCGTTGTACACTTTCTTGTTTGTTTTCATCCGTTGATCTATCGTCCATTTGTAGCCATTCTTTCGTTTGTTTCCAGTGCAGCATTTACAACGGTCGTGATTAACCTCAGCGGCAGAAGAATCACTACCACCTGCGCACTCCTTCTACTCCAGCCCCCGATCACTGCATGCTTATGCACTTGGATCTCTCTATATCTCTATCTCACACGCTCTGTCTGTCTGTCTGTCTCTCTCTCTCTCTCTCTCTCTCTGACTGCTGTCATGTTCCTTTTAGCCCCTGTCTGCTGTCTCTCCGCTTCAAGCGTACCTTGTCTGCCAGCCAGCCAGCCGGTCTGTCTGCATACCTTTCTCTGCACTAATCTATTTGTCAGTTCATCTGTGCGTCTGTTTGTCTGCTGCTTGTTTCCCTTCATGTTTCTTTTTCTGATGTCTAGCTTTACCGAGATTTTAACCTAAGACTCGATGGAAAGTGTTATCTATGGTATCTACCATATCTTCTTTCCTTCTTTCAAAGCCCACGAATGCAGGGCCACCACTTTGTCTAATGTAATGTGATGTACATTTCTAACATTTTTCAGCGCTTTACAAATGCCAGGGATCAAGAACAGTCATCTGACACCGGCGCCACAATAAATTCCACTACGGACAGGATGTCCGCTTCACCGCGTGGTTGTCATGGCAAAGACCAATTGACCATCCCAGTACAAGGTTCAAGGACGAACCTTTATTATTATTATTATTATTATTATTATTATTATTATTATTATTATTATTATTATTATTATTATTATTATTATTATCATTGTTGTAGAAGTTGTTCAATCGTTGAGTTCGGATCTGTCCTGGGGCCATTGGGTAGGCCGTTTATCAGGTGCTTGCAACCTCGACAAAGTGCCCTGGAAGACCACTTCATTGAAACGCTGGATCGACACCGACAGGCTCTGGAAGAAGAAGCTTGTGTCGCTGGTGATATTATTATTATTATTATTATTATTATTATTATTATTATTATTATTATTATTATTATTATAGGTTTTCGTCCCCATCGGGCTGAACAAAAGAGCCTCTGAATGCCACTGCATTAAAACGTTGTGTACAAATAGACAGACGTTGAAAAAGATGAGTTGTTTCGCGAGGGTCTCCCGTTGCCTGTGTCATACGGCGGCCCAGCTCTTGTAGAAACTCCATTCCAGTACGGTTTACGATTCGATGGCCACTGGCACAAATCATGCGTGGTGGGGAGGGATGAGTACTTGATGCACTTTCGTTCTGCGGCATGTTCTGCTGCTCCACCTGCTGTTGATGCTGTCAGATGTACATAAGAGGATGCGCATGTGTGAATGGCTGTTGCGTCCCATGCTAGGTGTCTGCCTCTCACCCATGGGATTAATGTGGCGCATCTGGTCTCTTGCCATCGGTGCGGATCAGTCCCGATGGTTCTCTTGAGCTCGGAATGTCCGCTTTCAAGAGAGCTCTCCAGATTATTTCATTTATGGCAGTGTCGTGCTGCTCTTCCCATTGATCTTCTGCAGACCAGACCGTGATGTCCATCTGGATCGACGCTCTCCCCGCATTGACATGCATACGGTGCACAGAGCACTAGTTAGGTGAAGTCCTGCCGCAACCCTGACCGCCTCATTGTTTAATCCCAACCCGCAGGAAGCCAAAGGGATAGTCCAAAGCCAGTCTCCGGCGTGCGGGGCAGATAATGCTCGCATTCTGGCTTGACTAAGTGGGTTGTCGCATTGGGATCAGACTTTCGCTTTATCTTCGTTTATTAAAGGTCTGTCCCAGATCTTCTGTTGGATCGGAACTGGTATCATCGTCACTGGAAGGGAATCCTTACGAACGTTGAACATTTCCTTCTGGTACACGTCGTTCCACTCTTCCACGGCTAAGATGGCGCCCACGAGCGAGACGGTCGACGCAGCTGACGCCAAATAGGCTGAAGTTGCCAGCATCGATAGCCGCCTGGTCCCGACTCCTCCATCACTAATCGGGAGCGAAGCTTGTAACCACTGAGTGTCATTGAGTTCCGTGTTGAGGATCTTCTCCAGTCCTGTTTTAGTCTGATGGTCTATTGTTTCGAGTAACGGGTGGTTCCAGCACGGAGAAGTCCGTAGCAGGTAAGTCATCTTTGCCGCCCCGAAACATCGGCATTATGAGTGCTGCTTGTGACTGGAGGTCCATAAGGTCTTTCAATATTCGATCAAAGTGTTCGCTATGTTCTTGCAGAGCTTCATCAAGGGCCTTCCCTCTGAAAATTGGAGAACCCAAAAGGATCAGTTCCTCTGGTTCTTGTCTTCTGAAGTCCTCAAAACCCTCTCCAATCAACTCTGCCTCCGAGTAGTATTCACATTTAAGTCTGTGTGTGTTCAGGGAAATTCCTAGCGTTGTCTCAAGCTCTTTTATCTTTGTCAAATCTTGCCGAACGTCATCCACGTTTCCACCTAGGGAAAGCTCATCGAGGTACCCAAGCTTGAACGGAGACCGCAATACTCTTAACGTCGGCTGCAGAGGCAGGCAAAGCAGCAGAGGCTCTAGCGGGTCTCCCTGCTGAGGTCCCATCCTTGATCTCACTACAAATCGACCGAATTGTAGGTTGGCCTCAATTGAATGTGCCTGGTGGGTGAACGCATAGAGATCTGGGATGGTGTCATGGACGGCTCGAAGCATTACATCTCTCCGCAGTGTGTTGAACGCATTTGCGAAGTCCAATTTTACAAAGATTTGGTCTCGTTGCATGTTCGTCACAACATTTCTTGCGGCGTTGAACCGCTGCCTCTCCCCTCCAGGGGTTGCAATGCCTACCAGGAACCGGGGTGAAGAACTCTCCCAGTCTTTTCAGGGCATAATTATTGGCACATTTTGCTACCAGCCTGCACCATACATATCCGATGACAATCGGTCTGAGGCCTCCTGATTTCTTGGAAAGAGCGATAAAAGAGCCTCCAAATATTATTATCATCATCATCATCATCATCATCATCATCATTATTATTATTATTATTATTATTATTATTATTATTATTATTATTATTAGGCGTAACTCGCTTGACAGCAGCAAAAGTGACGTAAGTGACAAAGATGTAAATCTCTCAAAATTGTCCACATCGTAGGTCTACTTTTAAACTTGACACTGACCATCTGCATTAGGCCTATTGTAATCTCCTTTGCACCAGATAACCGCCAAAAGAACCATGATAACATGGAGCATTAACCCCACACGCGCCTACATTCTTACAACGTACAACAGTTACTGAGAACCAATCACAGGCCTTGCACAGAGTTCTTTGTGGCCTCTATGCAGGCGGTAACGGAGCGGGCTCCGAGTATGCTGCGATTCGTATTTCTACTCGGCGCTACAGACAAAAATTATGTAGTGGCCAAACGCAATCTGTTGATGACGAGGTTCAATTTATTGCCAATGAGAAGAGCTTTTCATTCAATCACTCGTTTATTAATTCATTTTAACAGTGTCGTTGGCTAATGTGATATTATATATATATATATATATAATATATATATAGTTAATGCATATAGAAATATATATGTATATATGCATATGGTAAATTTGTATTATATCACTTTGTGTTTTCTAATTCTGTCGGCCATTTACATTAGCAGCAACTTTAGCTAAATAGAATTTCCGCCATTTTCCTATCCGCCATTTTCCTATCCGCCATTTTCCTATCCGCCATTTTCCTATCCGCCATTTTCCTATCCGCCATTTTCCTATCCGCCATTTTCCTATCCGCCATTTTCCTATCCGCCATTTTCCTATCCGCCATTTTCCTATCCGCCATTTTCCTATCCGCCATTTTCCTATCCGGTGTCTCCCTATCCACCATTTTCTGCTCGAAACTTTAACTCATTCGTCCTTTGCGTTCCAGTTCTTGACTCTATGCGCGCTAGAGTTATCACAGAGGCAGCTAGTAAATCTTGTGCTTAGGCTTTCAGGGTGATTGAGTATAAATCCTCATGCACCCTGCTCTCAGGAACGGTCACCATTCAAGACTACTTCGGCGGCAAAGCACGTCACAATACGTCACAATGCCTGACCTGTCACGCCAAGACCTGAAGAAGACCGACCGCCAGCATCGGTCTTTTATCGACTGGCGTTAAACACGTGACCACAATTTGCATCTTCATTATCTCCACAGGACAGATGGTTTCAACATTGTTCCCTTCTCACGAACAGCAGGTGCCATTTTGTACGAATCCTGATAGAGGTGTACTTTGTTTTTGTGTGTGTTGCATACACGCGCACATGCACACACACACACACACACACACTCTAACACACACACTTCAAATGCTGACGCTGATGCTGCTACAACTGTTACTAGACCTGTGATTGCTTCTTCAGCTACCAATAGATTTATTAATGCTGCGATTGTTGCTACTGTAGTACTATCATCTAGCAGGTAGTATCTCCGCCATATATTAACCAGACGAAGTATCTACCTACAGGAAATTATGGGTGAACTTAGCAACTCGCACGAGAGGTATAAAATGTAATGAAATAAATTGTTTTATTAACACGTAAACGATAACTCTAATAATAATCAAACGACTTTAGAAATGAACATTAAACTCAATCTGCACAGCGTGTTTAGACGACCTAGTATACAAGCTTTAAGAGTTCTTTCACTTAACACACTATCACGCTGATAATGAGTTCGTATATATAAAGTTGATAATCAATTACTCAGTTTGAGATTTCAGAATAATAATAATAAATATATGAATAATTTTATCTAGATAATGACACAGTTACCGTCTACGTTCAATAGCGGAGTTCACCAATGCATCTCTAGCGGCAGTTTCCCCAAGATCTTAATCTACTTGACTGTACCTTAACGAAGCCACGGACAACGAGCGATTCCAACCAGACAGGCCCTTTGTCTTTAGTGCGCGGCTATTTTATACCGAATCTCGTAGTCAGACAGAGCGGCAGTGCGGTCAGACCGAGCAGCGGGGTCAGCCGAATCTGAGGGACCTGATCCAAGAATACTGTTCCTCTAGTAAGCCTGATCTGTGAAACAGACTGCCAGGTCACCCAGTTCTGACCAACCAGATATAAGAACACCACCGACAATGTATCCAACGAGCCACTAGTTTTGACCTCTGAAGCCGGCCGAATACCTTTACTAAAAATACAGGCCGTCAGACCAACTAATATCATCACTAGTGCACAAGCAATGACTACCTATAGTGACCCAGATCTAGCCTTAAGCAATGCCTCCCTGGAGTGGTCTGTCTAACTATAACGTAGCATTATATTGACCCTATGATAGTACTGTTACTGTTACTGTTGTTGTTGTTGTTGTTAGTTCTATTTCTATTGCTTTTGTCATTGTTGTTGCTATCGTCATTGTTATTGTTACTGTCACTATTAGTTTTATTATTGTTATTGTTATTATTATTATTGCTATTATTATTATTGTTATTATTACTATTGCTATTATTATTATTGCTATTATTATTATTGCTATTATTATTATTGTCATTGCTACCCTCATAATTGCTATTATTACCATTACTTTTGGCTAATGGGTCTATTTAACATATCAAGCAAGAACAGAGAGACAAAGGTAGGATGCAGAAGAGGGACGAAAGAAAAGCCACAACGACAACAGGAAGAGACATAAGCGTGCGGAGAGTTTTGCAAAATAAGCTTAATATGTTTAGATCTACCTTCAGTCGTCGATGCGACCCTTCGGCTAATTGGCATCAACATCAGGCCGCCATCGCCTGCGGACGCAGAGATGCCCTGTCTCAGCAGCCGAAGACGCTTCCGATCCGGATAAGCCAAATCTCTGGACGCAGAGGTAGACAGAGACACGAAGACAGAGACAAGAGGACAAAGGGAGGAATAATGAGAAGTACGAATGATGACATAATGGAAGACAAAAGGATGTGCTATTAGGAAGGTAGGCGGGAGAGACGAATGAACAAGGAGAGGGGCATAGAGAGGAAGAGGAAGGAAGAACGAAGGAGCAGAGGGACAAGTAGAGGGACACAGGAAGGGACAACAAGAGAAGGACGAACGAGCAGAGAGACTCAGTAAGAGATAACAAGGGAAGGAAGAGACGAAGGAAGAGACAACTGACGTAAATGTAGGGCGAAGGGTCAACGGGTGTAATGAAACGATGAAAGAGAGAAGCGACGGATGGGGACAGAGGGGGAGGAAGACGGAAAGGAAGATAGAGAGAAGAACGGACGCAGAATCGAAGACACCGACTAAGCGACAAAAGGAGAGAAGAGGGTCATATGGTGACGGATTGGGAGACTGAATGAGGGACAGAGAGGTTAAGAGAAACAGACAGACAGAGACAGAGAGAAGAGAGAGAGAAGGAGGAAGGGAGGGAAGGAAGGAGGAAGGGAGGGAGAGAAAGAGAAGGAGGGAGGGAGGAAGGAAAGGAAGGAGGAAGAGAGGGAGAGAAAGAAAAAATGATAGAAGAGTGGGACGATTGAAGGGACGGAAAAATCGGCGAAGGGACGGAAGGATGTCCTATACAGGTACAGGAGTAGTTAATGAGGACAGCTGAGACAGACACCATGCACACTCCCCTTTCACGCAGCTGTGATTGGTTGAGCCTTAGATGTATTCGACAGACGCTGTGGGCGGAGCCTATTATGTGGCGTCAGCCGTCATTGGATGAGCCTGTGGGCTGGCACATGCAGATATATATACATATACATACAGACAGAAACGGAGACACACAAACATACAGACAGACAAACAGGTATACACAAACGCATAAATTTGCACACAGGCATGCCGCTTAATTGATACCTGTTAATGTCCACTCCAATTATCCCATTTATTATGCTGAATATGCCTGTAGGAACCGTTTTACTTTTAAAGAACCAGGTACATGCGTACGTATTTTTTGCTACCTGTATCATTTCATTTAATAAAATCTTTTTATGTGTAAACAAGCTGTACCTTTTAACCCTACAATTGTGCGCACTTGTACATAAGTTTGCGTAGGCACTACTGCCATTCAGGGTCTGAATTGTCAAATTTGAACTGTGGGGTTTTTAAATGTTTCACACGCAAGAAACATTTTTATAAATGGGTATATGGGTTGAATTGTAGATGGTTATTGTGGGTGTAGGTGCCATTGAAAGCTGATCTGGGGTCTGCTTGACCCCAAGGTTATTTTTCAGAAGTAACTGGCGGGGTTGAAAAACGAACTGGGAGGCTCGAATCCTCCCAACCCTTGAACCCTCAACCCCCGACAATTCAACTACAGCTGCCATTAAATCAGCGGCGTGCCCAGCTATAATTGCGCCCTCTGTCTACTCTAGCACGAATCCGGCCTTCCAACATTTTGTTACTTAGATAAAATGGCTTATCAGCTTTAGCTGAAAATAAAGCAGTAATTTAGTTATATCAAGTATCACCTAATATTGTTGACACTGTGTCTTTAGAGGAGGCTGGGCTGCAATAGATGGTTGTCCATCGTCTCTGATCATGTCAATTTGTTACTGACCTTCATTGCTTCTAAAGCCGGTCTGCCTGGGTGTGACATACATGTATAAGTCAGATTCAGACGGTTTTCCTTTGATTTTTGATTGAATATGACTTTTATCGAACTGGGTTTGCAGTTCTCCAATGCTCCTCTGTAAAGCGTTTTTTAGAAGAACTCGATTGAGACAGATAATGGTGGCTATTACATTTAAAAAACTTATTACTGATTTACACAAATAAGCCAATCAATTGTACCAAATCCAGTGTATGCAGAAATGTTTTGTCAAGTAATTATGTCGAACTCATGATGACAAAAAAAGATTCTAGATGTAAAAAGCCAAACGATAAAACATAGATAAACGATTCATTGTTAAGGTTTAAGTTTCGTTTACGTGATGTATTAGTTTATATATAATATAATATACCTAAATATGTTTTTATTGCACTGTTCTACTGTAATTTAATTTTCAATTGTGAATAAAAGTAATATGATATTGCCAGAGAAATGAATTAATGCCGGAGAAATGAATTAATGCCAATTTAATTGAATATTTAAAGCTGTACATTCTGAAATTGCACCTAATCCAAATTTTCGCGCTGTGCCATGTCACCGATGGCATCGCCCTAGGTGCGGTATTTGCATGAATATATAAGAGCCACCTGACCAATAATAACTTCTGTTGCCATTAATTCTTATGATTCTGCAATGTTTACAAGCCTCTACCTCAATTCGAATTTATCAAATCATTCTCTCTAATCTAAATGCACGTAGTCACCCTAAACATATTATAGTTCATCGTCTGTAGTCGGTGGTTGTCTTACTATTGATGAATTTCTGTCGTTTCGAACCTTGATGTCTCGTTTTACTGCGGTCGATTGTCCTCACCATATTTCTTCTTTCTGTCGCTAATTCAATTTGACATCATTTTTGCTTTCTATATATAAGTCGACGTCGCCATGACGTTTGCATCTCTCTCTGTCTTTGTAATTACCTGCCCATCTGTATGTCTGACTGTCTCTCTCTATTTTCTCTTCTATGTCTGTCTGGCTGTCTCTGTCTTTGTTTGTCTGTCTGTCTGTCTCTGTCTGTATGTCTCTGTCTCTGTCTGTCTGTCTGTCTCTCTCTCTCTCTCTCTCTCTCTCTCTCTCTGTCTCTCTCTCTCTCTATCTATCTATCTCTCTATCTCTCTATCTATCTATCTATCTATCTATCTATCTATCTATCTATCTATCTATCTATCTATCTATCTATCTATCTATCTATCTATCTATCTATCTGCATGCTGTCTTATTGCGTATTGACTTTCGTCCTGACTTTTCCAATCAGATGCTTGCCTTGAGCAGTATAAATGCTCGGCCCTGCAGCGTGTCTACAAGAATAAAGCAAGAACGTCATTATGGCGTTTTAGAAATTTCTCAACACTCAGCAAACTATTTATGACCTCGTCAACACGATCAGTACCTCTGCTTTGTGGTGATTACAATGTAGTGTAGTGTAGTGCAACGCAGTGTAGTGTAGCGAAGAACGGAATGTCGTAGTCGTTTGCTCAAAACTCTTGAACTTTACTTTGAAGGAAAGAAGGTTAATCACGAGCGTTGAATGTGGTCATAGAAGTTATCCAAAAATAGCGGAAATAGCGCCTCGTCCAGCTGCCATAAGACGGGGGTCAGGTGGAGAATGCATTGCTAAGGTGGGCTTCGTTTAGGACGAGAGAGTCTCGAAGGCGGAGGTGTCGATGGATCATCGTAGGAATTTTTGAAATGACAAAATTATAATCTTAAGTGAAAGGCCTGAGCGGTGATAAATGAGTTTGAGGCAGGTGGTAGTTGATGAGCGGCGAAAGCGGCAGAGCAATTGTGAATTTGTCAATTCGGACGTTAGATTATTCGCCGAGGTGCAGCGTGGTATATGCCTATATAAGTTCAGTTAACCTGTTTTATTGCGTATATAGCTCATACCCATTGTAAACCGTTTCTCTTGTACGTCGTACAAGTTGTCACCTCCGCTTAGAGTCAACTGGACCTCTTATAAGTCCACTTGCAGCTCTGCAATATGTAAACTTATCAAAATCTCACGTACATGTAGTAGCGTTGAAACCGTGTTACACTTCATGCGTGAATATAGTGTCAAATACCGTTGGATACACAAAAGACTGATTTATACATAAACTACTTTCACATATGCCTGCTATCAATGATGTAAGATTTTTATTATGTTTCTCTCGATTGATATAGAAATAATTTGGACAACTTGGGAAGTTAGTGCGAGACTGGACTTTTGAAGAGTTGAATAGAGCGGAGTGACTTGGCGGTAAAGACTTCACGCATGTACTTGGGCTGGGAGTAGGCCTACACTTGTAGATAGTTGTAGGTACTGTTGGGTATGAACTTGAAGTGAATGCCTTCAAGGGAGTGCTCTAAGGATCGTGGATGTTCTGGTGGCAGATGCTTTATTGCATGTATTACAATAATCTAACTTAACGTCTCGTGTTTATAGTGATATGTAATATCTAAAGGTGCACATAATTTAGGCTATTTTCAAAAGGACATTTGCAAAGACAGCGACAAATGCATGATAAAAATACGAAGACCTACATTAGTTTGTGAAGAAAGATATAAAGGCAAAGACATTTAGAGTAATAGAGACAGGTAGAAGGAAAGAGACATTTCTAGAGACCGACAGACAGTTAAGTGTAAAGATAGATACGTGTAAAGAGGCGGCTTCCTTCACCTGAAGACATTCTCTATAATCCAGGTCTCAATTCTAATTCTATAATCTGGTCATGGTTTATGGCCAAACCCTGACGCAGGCGGACTAGGGTAACCTATATTTAATTCAAAAAGGAGAAAGCCCACAGTTTATGACATGACGAAAAGCTCTTATGCACCTCAAGTTCGAGAGGGCCACATTAATTGGCTCATTTTAACTATGTAGTTTTCAAGTGTATCAAGTATTCAAGTATTCTCTCTTTCTCTCTCTCTCTCTCTCTCTCTCTCTCTCTCTCTCTCTCTCTCCAAAAATACCGGAAATTTGGGATATCTTGTATCTTGTAACTGATTATATATTATTTAAAACGAATGAATTATTCTAGTGGAATTTCGTACCACTCATCGTCATCATCATCATCATCATCATCATCATCATCATCATCATCATCATCATCATCATCATCAACAACAATAACAACAACGACAACGACAACAGCAATAAAGATCATTATTAACATTATCATGATAGTCCTAATAACCTCATGACGATGACGATGATGTTTATGATATTTTTGCTCTGATTATGATCATCGCATTGTTATGGGTGATTATTGTGATGATTATTACAGTGATCATGATGTCACCATGATCACTGTAATAATCATCACAATAATCACCCATAACAACGCGATGATCATAATCATCGTCGTTATCGTCATCATCGTAACAGCCAATATAATTTTGTTCACCTCGTTCTTTCCTCTGTGTCGGTCTTTCATTTTGTCTCCCTACCTCGGAATGACCTCTCCATCTGCCTGCCCTTCCATTGTCTGTCTCTCAGTTAATAAGAGGCCTCCATTGCGCATGCGTCCAATGGTCCGCTGTCGTCTCCTGTCCAACATGAATCATTACCTGGCAACCGATCATTGGCTTCGCTGTCCTTGTTGCGTCGTCTGCTGCCATTTGCGTTGAGTCTGCGTTGAGTCTGAGACGGATGAGGAGAGTCCACTGTGAACGCTGCTCAAACTGAAGATTTTAGCTGCACAGCGCTTGATGATGGTATCATTGCGCAACATGTCTGAACACAACAGTTGATAAACTCTTTGCTAAACGTATTATAAGAAATGAACAGTTGATTGGCTTATTGCACGTCATAATTATCAGAACACAACATCTGATAAGCTGGTTACATAACATAATCAGAACAAAACAGTTGATAAGCAAATTGTGTAACGCATCAGGACAAAAGTGCTGATAGGCTAATTGCACAGCATATCAGAGCACACTAGTTGATAAGATAATTGCACAGAATATCTTAACAAAACAGTTGATAACCTAGTTACATAGCATATCTGAATACAACAGTTGACAAAATCATTGCACAACATATCAGAATACAATAGCAGTCCTACTGAGGATAGACAGAGCCTTTTCGAGCAGAGCACAACAGGTAATATCCGAGCACAACACAACATCTAGTCATACAGAGGATCACAAAATCGGTTCCAGAGTCGGTTCCAGAGGTCGATTCCAGAAGTCGGTTACAAAATCGGTTCCAGAGGTCGTTTCCAAAGAGTCATTTTGACCAGGATTGACAGTTTTAATTTATAAGAACGCCACAGAATTCTATCAAATCCGATTTCAATGCAAACAAGCAAATCAATGTAAATATCCAGAGTTCCAGACCAATTAAATATCTTAGACCCGAGCGGCAGCTATTATGGCATGACGTATTGGCGACTTCATTTTTTCCAGCCTCGGCATATATGATGGCGAATGGTCAGCCCTCTCCCTCGCCACCATGACTGTAAACTGATTGCAATGTGTACAGTTACAGTATTAGCAATATTTTGGCAAATGTCTAATCAGCTGAGACATCCCTCATGTTGCATGTTTTTGATGAGCAGTGCGTTGATGGAATCTTAGACTGTGGCTTGGCTATCGCGAATAAACTCATTAATTAACCCATCAATGAATTATCCGCGGCAACTAATGAGGTCGAAGTTCAAGTTTAGATCATTGCTGTACTGCTTATGAACTCATCTTACAAGAAACTTAGTTCCTTCTATTCTGTGTATTATTCCTGACATCGGTCTGTGGAAAAGTCTCTTTGGCTGTCAGCGAAAGCGATTATTATCTGTATCTTCATATCGTTCCTTGCGCTCTTCTGTTCGTCTTCATTTGTTTGTTCCTAGGACTAAGACTGCCTTGGCCCAACACCGGGCCTTTGCTGTAGTTGGTCCATCTACCTGGAGTGACCTTCCTCCATCACTTAGGGCTGAACTAATGATTGACTTCTTTCTCTTCAACGTCCTCTCACTCATTGAAGGTGATTTCTATTCTACCAGATTTCCTAGCGGAAAACGCCTCCAAATGAGAGGCGCACTATTTAAATATATTTAAATCAATAGATAGGATGCAATGCATTGATATTAAATCAATTTTATTTGTTCTTTCAATTTACAAAAAAGAAGCTTGCTCTACTCTGATATATGTAACACAGATCTACCTTACATTACCGGTCACATTCTTACATTACCTACACTACACGATACTACCTTAGTTGATTTCGTCGTCTACCTGACCTTGCGTATCCTTAAGCTATATGGGTTAGCCTTGTCTTGACTGAAAGTTTCAGGATTAATATTCCATCGCCTTATTCCAATTACAAAGCACGGATTCGATGGTTGCCGGTGCGCGTCCGAATGACCGCTGGTCGCTGGCGCTATGATCAAAGCGTCGGTGGCTGCTTTGACGTTTTCCGCTTTGATCGGCACGCGTGAGTCGATGCGTTTGCTTGGTCGATGGTCTGATTACAGAGGAAGCGGGGGAAGGACAAGTCAGGTGCTGATGATAATAAGGAGGAAATGGGAGAAGACAGATGAACGGCTTGAGAAGACAGGGCCAGTGACACGCACAAAGGCAGATCAGAAGCTGGAAAAACAATGGCAGAGATTGAGACAGACGAAGATTTTTATAGTAAGAACCGATCGACAAAACAGATAGACTCCAAGAGGTAAAGAGTGTCTTCAACACGATGGTGAACAGAAGGTGCCTGCCTGGCGTGTACATGTATGTCAGGTCTCTGCGTACTTTTCGAAGGTATGGTGGGCGGGGAGAGCCGAGAAGCGGACTTTGATCGGAGGCACGATCGCCTTGAGAAGGAAGAGAGTTCCGGTGCAGGGCAAGGACACAGTCTGGCAACGAACAGGATTAAAAGACAGAAAGAAACCATGGTACATGCTGACGGATAGACACATTCATGCAGACAGACAGACAGACAGACAGACTGACAGACAGACAGAAACGGGAACGAGATCGTTAGGTTCAGCAAGACAATTAGTAAGGCTGTTTCTATAAAGCAGGATCTGTCTCGCAAAAGCCGAGTTTCAATGCCGCAATAAACCACATACTTTTAAAGTCACCACTAAGTAACGCTTTGTGCGTCGTGTTAATCGCGCTACGGTCGTTCTTTGCATCGATGAAAATATTTGACCCTATTATAGTAACCAGATAGACATTTAAAAAATTCACAAAGATCGTCATTTTAATCGTAATCTCAAAATTTCTAAAGCGCCACTCAAAAGCCAAACACAGGGCATCAATTCATTCACGAGTGCTGCGTTTAGTCATAGGATTGTCAACAGGGTAGTTCTGAGGTGGTCGGAGTCCAGTTAATCAGAAAATTGGAAGGTTGAGGAACAGATGAGTCGGGGTGGGAGTTCTTGAAGAGGTGAGACTTTTGAATCGCGTGGAAAGGCGTGATGTATAGAAGTGCCTGACGCAGATGATTGCGGACAGTCGCACCAGAGGTGAAAGGAAGAGATGAGGAGTTAGTGGGTAGATGTACTGAAGGATCAGGAATTTTCTGATTTAGTCGAGAAGATATATGATGATAAATCATGTTTTGTAAGTGTTGATGCGGAGGAGATTGGACGACAATAATTGTGTAAAATGCGGCAAAGATGTCAAGGATACAGAGGTACATTTATATGAGATTTACTGGTGGCTGACGGTAGATACCAATTTTTTTGTACAGAGAGGTAAGTAGAGGGTCCGTGGAGTGGTGTAGCCAGAGTGTTCAGTGTGTCCAGAGTGTTCAATGTAGCCAGAGTGGTGGTCATTTACGAGTGAGTTGTAAGAGAGGTAGGCCTACATGTAGTAGTCGCTGGGCCGGGTTTACGACAATTCTTTCAGTTACTTTAAAAAGAAAGGACAGATTGGCGATGTGACGAGACAGGGCTTAAGCGCCACAGGAATGTTGCCAGGAGAGAGTGACTATTTTGTTGATTACAGGTGCGAGGATATACGCACATGAGGTCTTTTAGGGGAGAGACGTGATTAGATCAAGTTCTCATTGCTTGTTGGTGAGAGAGTTTAGTATGAATGGGAGCACCTCTGAGTAGTTTCCCTTGAAGAGGCGCTATATAAATTATCGAAATGAATGAACGAGTGAATGACACCTTTGCTTCAAGTGGCAGGAGAGCGGTTTGGGAGCGATGACCGAGAAAACTGGTTGAAACCGAGCAGTTGATCACTGCTTTGAGGAATGGGAGGCGAGGAGAGATTGTAAAGTTGAGGGGAGAGAATGGAACTGGAGAATGAGGAGGCAGATTTATGATGAAACAGAGAATTGACAGCTCTCCAGAGGTGTCTGGGTTAGAGGAACTGGAGTGGACGAGTGAGATGTTGAGTTGTATATTCTTAGCAGAAGCGATCAGTTTATGGTTTTTATGTTTCTGGTTGATCCGAGGCTGGCAAAGCTTTTTCCCTTAGATACGAAGTCAGTGGGGGTGCTGGTACAGTAAGGTGTGCTGGAGGGACCTACGGAAGGTACAAAGTGAACTAAGGGTTACTGGTATGTGGAGTGTGTCTTTGATGTGTCTTTGATGATGAGTGGTCGAAGGATGTCGACGAGTTTGGAAAGTGTGAAACATTATAGCAAGGCAGAAGTCACCTAGGGAAGATTGATGCTTGAGATCAAATTATGAATAGGCCTATAGAGAAAGAATTTCAGCGAGACATACATTGTCAAATGACGACAAAGTACGACAAAACAGCTGTGTCTGATTACAGACAGCATCGCAGTGTAGTATAGCGGTCAATTTATGTAGTGCATCTGTAGATAAAACTGCTCAGCAGGACCGCTTGAGCCCACTGTGAGTCTAAGACAGCCCGAACCGTATACATGTGGCAAGACTGTTGTTATTGGCTGTGAGCTGTCATGCCTATCATTTGTATTACATTAATTTACATTAATTTTATGGCTGCAATGTATTATAACTTGAGACATCACATGGGCTTTCTCAGCTGCTCCCTCTTGGGCAATTGTTCTATAACAATAACGAGAGCGTGTCCTCTTTTTCAGACAGCCTTCGGCAGGTGACCAAACAAATTACTTACATCAAACACGACGGACGCGACATCCATTAGATTTATACAGCGTCTCCGATTGACAGGTTGATCGTCTGAGAGCAATTAAATATTTATTTGAGCGGGTGATGAGTTGGCCAGCATGGTGTACCTGTCGTGGCCTTGAACATGAACGTAAGCGGATAACAGTCTAGACAGAGATAGTTAGTCGGATGCCCCAAGGTGTTCATTCTATCTGTCACTGCAGCGACGACAGTCGGACAAAAGCACTTCTGGCGAAAACTCCCATGACAAAAACCCACGGACTACAACAAAATCCTTCATGCTAGAACCGGGGAACCCGGTATATAGGCTACATGTATATAGCTAGATTTTAAGAAGTCTGTGACTAGAACATAAGCTCCAAAATACAATATGCATGCATATTGTGATAACAACATACAAGAGAAATGAGAATAACCTATTCATGGACATATTATTAGATACTGATCGAAAACAGAAAAGGAACAAAATTTTGCCACGAAGCGATTGTTTTGGCCAAAATAATATCTATATTTGGAAAATAATAAAAAATTTTAAAATGGGATAATAATAGAAATAATAAAATTGATCAAAATATAAATAAAGAAAGGGAGAGAGTGAGAGAGAGGGAAAGAAAGAGAGAGGGAGAGAAAGAGAGAGGGAAAGAAAGAGAGAGGGAAAGAAAGAGAGAGGGAGAGAAAGAGAGAGGGAGAGAAAGAGAGAGGGAAAGAAAGAGAGAGGGAGAGAAAGAGAAAGAGAGAGGGAAAGAAAGAGAGAGGGAGAGAAAGAGAAAGAGAGAGGGAAAGAAAGAGAGAGGGAGAGAAAGAGAGAGGGAAAGAAAGAGAGAGGGAGAGAAAGAGAGAGGGAGAGAAAGAGAGAGGGAGAGAAAGAGAGAGGGAAAGAAAGAGAGAGGGAAAGAAAGAGAGAGGGAGAGAAAGAGAAAGAGAGAGGGAGAGAAAGAGAGAGGGAGAGAAAGAGAGAGGGAGAGAAAGAGAGAGGGAGAGAAAGAGAGAGGGAGAGAAAGAGAGAGGGAAAGAAAGAGAGAGGGAGAGAAAGAGAGAGGGAGAGAAAGAGAGAGGGAGAGAAAGAGAAAGAGAGAGGGAGAGAAAGAGAAAGAGAGAGAAAGAGAAAGAGAGAGGGAGAGAAAGAGAGAGGGAGAGAAAGAGAAAGAGAGAGGGAGAGAAAGAGAGAGGGAGAGAAAGAGAGAGGGAGAGAAAGAGAAAGAGAGAGGGAGAGAAAGAGAGAGGGAGAGAAAGAGAGAGGGAGAGAAAGAGAGAGGGAAAGAAAGAGAGAGGGAGAGAAAGAGAGAGGGAGAGAAAGAGAGAGGGAAAGAAAGAGAAAGAGAGAGGGAAAGAAAGAGAGAGGGAGAGAAAGAGAAAGAGAGAGGGAAAGAAAGAGAGAGGGAGAGAAAGAGAGAGGGAGAGAAAGAGAAAGAGAGAGGGAGAGAAAGAGAGAGGGAAAGAAAGAGAGAGGGAGAGAAAGAGAGAGGGAGAGAAAGAGAAAGAGAGAGGGAGAGAAAGAGAGAGGGAGAGAAAGAGAGAGGGAGAGAAAGAGAAAGAGAGAGGGAGAGAAAGAGAGAGGGAGAGAAAGAGAGAGGGAGAGAAAGAGAAAGAGAGAGGGAGAGAAAGAGAGAGGGAGAGAAAGAGAGAGGGAGAGAAAGAGAGAGGGAAAGAAAGAGAGAGGGAGAGAAAGAGAGAGGGAGAGAAAGAGAGAGGGAAAGAAAGAGAAAGAGAGAGGGAAAGAAAGAGAGAGGGAGAGAAAGAGAAAGAGAGAGGGAAAGAAAGAGAGAGGGAGAGAAAGAGAAAGAGAGAGGGAAAGAAAGAGAGAGGGAGAGAAAGAGAGAGGGAAAGAAAGAGAGAGGGAGAGAAAGAGAGAGGGAGAGAAAGAGAGAGGGAGAGAAAGAGAGAGGGAAAGAAAGAGAGAGGGAGAGAAAGAGAAAGAGAGAGGGAGAGAAAGAGAGAGGGAGAGAAAGAGAGAGGGAGAGAAAGAGAGAGGGAGAGAAAGAGAGAGGGAAAGAAAGAGAGAGGGAGAGAAAGAGAGAGGGAGAGAAAGAGAGAGGGAGAGAAAGAGAGAGGGAGAGAAAGAGAGAGGGAGAGAAAGAGAGAGGGAAAGAAAGAGAGAGGGAGAGAAAGAGAGAGGGAAAGAAAGAGAGAGGGAGAGAAAGAGAGAGGGAGAGAAAGAGAGAGGGAGAGAAAGAGAAAGAGAGAGGGAGAGAAAGAGAGAGGGAGAGAAAGAGAGAGGGAGAGAAAGAGAGAGGGAAAGAAAGAGAGAGGGAGAGAAAGAGAGAGGGAGAGAAAGAGAGAGGGAGAGAAAGAGAGAGGGAGAGAAAGAGAGAGGGAAAGAAAGAGAGAGGGAGAGAAAGAGAGAGGGAGAGAAAGAGAGAGGGAGAGAAAGAGAGAGGGAGAGAAAGAGAAAGAGAGAGGGAGAGAAAGAGAGAGGGAGAGAAAGAGAGAGGGAGAGAAAGAGAGAGGGAGAGAAAGAGAGAGGGAAAGAAAGAGAGAGGGAGAGAAAGAGAAAGAGAGAGGGAGAGAAAGAGAGAGGGAGAGAAAGAGAGAGGGAGAGAAAGAGAGAGGGAGAGAAAGAGAGAGGGAGAGAAAGAGAGAGGGAAAGAAAGAGAGAGGGAGAGAAAGAGAGAGGGAGAGAAAGAGAGAGGGAGAGAAAGAGAAAGAGAGAGGGAGAGAAAGAGAGAGGGAGAGAAAGAGAGAGGGAGAGAAAGAGAAAGAGAGAGGGAGAGAAAGAGAGAGGGAGAGAAAGAGAGAGGGAGAGAAAGAGAGAGGGAGAGAAAGAGAGAGGGAAAGAAAGAGAGAGGGAGAGAAAGAGAAAGAGAGAGGGAGAGAAAGAGAGAGGGAGAGAAAGAGAGAGGGAGAGAAAGAGAGAGGGAGAGAAAGAGAGAGGGAAAGAAAGAGAGAGGGAGAGAAAGAGAGAGGGAGAGAAAGAGAGAGGGAGAGAAAGAGAGAGGGAGAGAAAGAGAGAGGGAGAGAAAGAGAGAGGGAAAGAAAGAGAGAGCGAGAGAAAGAGAAAGAGAGAGGGAGAGAAAGAGAGAGGGAGAGAAAGAGAGAGGGAGAGAAAGAGAGAGGGAGAGAAAGAGAGAGGGAGAGAAAGAGAGAGGGAGAGAAAGAGAGAGGGAGAGCGCATCGTGATTTTGCATTTGCCTCGAGTGTTCGTCTTTTACACTTTGACGAATGTTTGCACTCTAGAACTCTTGAATTGTTACTGATCTAAACTTGCGTTGAAATCACATGCGTTATCTTATGTCATTCCTTAACGTCTGGCAATCCCTCGCACAATATTTCTCGTCATATTCGATAAGCTGTCAATCAGCTGTCAATTCTACTAACCGTCTGGTCAATTTTAAAGGTTGTCAACTTTAAAACATTGTGAGTCTCAGAGTTGTGGAGGGTCCGAGACAGACCCGAAAAGGAAGTTGAACACTCAGAACCTGATGAAGTATAAAGTCGGCCTTGAGTAATCTGTTCCGATATTTAAGGTTAGGCTTCTGGTTCTCAGAGCCTACCCCTACACCCATCATGGATAGATTGATGCATCCCAATATGCTGAACCGTCCTCAATCCCTCTGATAATGCTGTCGTCATTCATTGACGAATCATCGATCTTAGGCTGCAACTTATGTATGACGTAACATCGGTCAGACGTGCGTCATCAATGACATCGCAACGTTATGTTGCAATTGAAAGCGGCATTCTTTATTTTGTAATAACTTGCAGTCATCGTTGTTGATACGTACATGTCGTTCGTCGCCTATCGTTTCTGAGTCGATCGACTCTTATTGTCTCGAAGCCATTGTCTTTGGCGCCGGAAAAACACGGTTTCTGCAATTGAGATTCCGGCGCGTGAATCGACGTTTCGTGTGAATCCCAAAGATATATCTCACTACATGAATATCCGAAAATTCAACGCATGTTTTGATCAATAGCGCTTCAATGTCCAGCAGGAGTGGAAAACACTCGTAGAATTGCATAAGGACACTCGGAGCAATGCAAATTCACAATCCTTCCTCTCTCGCTGCCTCCCGCTCTTCCTCCCCATCTGGTTTTTGGAATGTAGGCATGCTGAAAAGGCAGTGATCCATGTCAAGTGTTTTGATAACTAACATGCACTGCCAGGCCATGTCTGGCAACAACATTGCGTCTGCTTGATCGTTTGATCATTACGGTCAATCAAAGCTAAGTTGTCAAGGTCAGTCAAAGCTAAGTTGCCACGGTCAATTAGAGCTAACTGATCAGCGTCAATCAGAACTAACTTGTCAAGGTCAAACAGAGCTAATTTGTCAAGTGTCAAACGGAGCTAAATTGGCAAGGTCAATCAGAAATAACTTGTCAAGGTCAAACAAAACTAACTTGCCTAGGTAAAACAGAGCTAAATTGTCAAAGTCAATCAGCAATAACATGTCTAGGTTGCCCAGTCATCAGACACTACGTACGAGATTATGTCTATGACTCACCCCAAGGTCACGCAACTTGGTGGGTAGAACCTGCCACTCCGCAGACTTAGTTATTTCTTAAACTATCCGCTCTTGACTCCTTCCTTTCATTGCGTGGGTATACCAATAGCAACTGACTAGCTCCTCCCATGCACCGTCAATCAGAGGTACTTTCATATAAATACTTCTTCCTCCCTTTTGTTTTACCCATAAATCCATCAATCTCTTTACGTGCGTTATTAGCTTTCTCGTCAATGTGGGCTAAGTCAGCCAGTCGTGCGTCACTTCCGGCTGTGTTATTCCCGCGCGTGCAGTTCGTCATTGCCGCACGGGGTCGCATGAAGCAATCGCCATCGACTTCTGCATATATAATTGCAAAACGGTCGTTTGAAACAACGCGGCAGCGCCCTCTAACGCGCCTCACAAATCACGGACGAGATTTCGACTCTGCGCACGAGACTTGCAAATGACGGAGGCGCTACATCAACAGGCGCTCATACGCACGTCCTGACTGACAGCCAGACACGTACGGACTAACGGACTAAAGGACGGACGCGCGGAGGGGAGATCGACCGGTCGCGAGAACGGAAATTAATTGGGGCGTTATGGTGGACTCATCTGGTGTGGTCTGCTGTTGGAGGCGACTGCGAAGTCATAGTTGGCGGGAAACGGATCTGCAATAGACGACGACGACGACAGGTAACAAATGGAGGATGATCGTCAGAACAGCAGATCACCCAAGCAGTCACCCAAACACACAAACAAGACGCCATTCAGCAAAATAGGAAAAGAGTCATCATAAAGTACAGAAATTGGGTAACACCAAGTCGCTTATTAATACTATTTATATGCAATGAGCCATCTATAAATAAAAACATATGTTTACGGTGGATCATCTAAACATATGGTTAACAGGTCATCTTAACCCTTTCACAACCAACGTTACTGCTATGCCTTACTTTTTTTGCTACGCGCTGGTTGTTAAAGGACTAGCGGTCATTCCAAAATATAGACAATGGCTTATCCTAAAATATTGCAGACAATGGATCATCGTAATTTTAAAAGAAAATAAATCAACTTGAACTAGATACAATAGGTGGTCTTCAAAGTAAGACAGTATGGGTCATCTTAAAATACAATGAATGGGACATCAATGGACGACGAATTATCTTAAATCGAACACCATGGATCTTTTAACCTTAAGATGACCCGTTGTCTAGAATAAGGAGGATGATCCTCTATCGCTGTTCTGAGATGGGATTGGTCTAGAGGATAAAGCATCATTTGAAACCAGGACAGAGTTTCTTCATTAGCGGGAATTAAGGGCATGCAGTTCAACACCAGAGCCGTACAACGAGTAGTAATCGTAATCGTAGACTGCGCATTTCTAAAGCGGCACTCGAAAGAGTAAGGAAGGGAACCAGCTTATTGACGAGTCCTATACGAGTGCCATTCATAACGGAATGCAGGGAACTGATGCAAAGAGTCAAGCACTTTCTTCGAGTGAAGTAGACGAGCACCTTATCAAAGAGGTGCTCCAAGTGCGCATATCATATGCAGCACTCGAGTGCAGCTATTGCGTTGTAGCCAAAGTGCTGAAAACATCTGGATTACATGTATGTGGAATGCGGTACTCATTCTTGAAGCAGATTTCGACAACAACAAAATGCAGACATAGGCCTACGCATGCGCACTAACCGACGGTAATGGTTACCAAGAGCGAATCAGTAATCAGCAGAAGAACAACCGAATAATTTGCTTATAAATAACGACAGAGATATTTGCTGGTTGTGGATGGACAGGTTGATCAAGATACTGAATGATAGACAGACAGGCAACCATACAGACACACACACAAACAGACATACATACAGAGAGGCTGAGAGAGACAGAGAGACATAGGCCTATATAAACATGCAGCTGGACAGAACATCTGAAGAACGGAGAAGTACAGATAACGAGAGCAATCCATACAAAGAAAATGCAGACCGATTTGAGAGATAGAAAGTCACGCATGCAGCCATAATTATAATAATAACCAGACAGGGGGACACGCACACTGACAGAGACACTGACGTTGAGAAGCATATAGAACGACGACGAATGGCACGAAAGAGACTGACACACATAAACTATAAAGCGGAATGTGTTTTATTTTGGTCCCAATAATATATACTGGAGAACGGAATTAAAAAATTTTACAAAATGTTTTCATGCAAATTTCTATGTGATGTGAATACTATAACACTATTCAGCACACAACTTAGTTTCGAATTTCACAATTCTCTAACATTCGATATAATAACAACCACCATTGGCATGCGCATAATCTGAGGGATGTGCGAATTATAGTATGCAAATCAGGCGCGTTAATTATATAATCACGGTTTCACTCGGAGCGCTTGCCAAATGGAGCACTTGCGATCGAACGAATTTCAAGGCCGAAGCAGCGCACCCGCTGAGTTAAAAATGCAATCCCAGGCGAAGCTGGGCTACGTGGCCAGCATATATATATATTGATATATACATATATAATATATATACATATATATATACAGACTGATAGACAAACTAGGAAACGGCCACGGACAGAAGGCGGCTGGACGCCTGCTGCCGATAGCCCGCTTTGCTGGATCTGTTGCTCTGTTTCAAGAGCCACTTAATCCGACATGGCGACGTTGCCATGGTTACACATCCGTTTCAGCGGAGTCTGGGCTTGGATGGATTGGGATTCCGGAGAGCGGATTCAGCGAGATGTCACTGCTGCTTCAGCTGACAGTGTTGATGATGTTGAAGGGGTGAACTATATTTCTAAGTGGAAGTGGAGTAGATGGAGAAAGGACGAACAATGCGGCATAACGTGCAGATGTATAGGAACATGGAGCAGGGCAATAAGGAGGACGATGACAAAGAATACGTGTGAGGGAGGGAGAGTCCTAACGGAAGAGAAGCAAACAAAGACCATGAAGCGAGGAAGAGGAAGACAGAAATGGAGGAGGAAGAGGAGGAAGAGAAGAAGAGGAAGCAGATGATGAATAAACTCACGAAATGGTGGGTGGAGTCTGTGTGCATCGTGAATCAAACTGGGACGAAGTTGTTTTCTTCGTAAACAGTCCGTCTTCATCTGAGAAGAAAGTCTAAATCTCATGAAGAGTATAAAATATCACAGACTAAGAAGACTTAGACATGGAATCGAAGTAGAATCTCGTTCTAAGGAGTATAGAAAATGTCATTCTAAGGAGACCACTACGTGTATTGAAAGCGGTATATTCTTATTGTAAAGACGAGGGTGATGACGATGTAGGTGATGTCAATACTTAGGATGATTATGACGGCGTCAACAACTACCACGATGACAATGGCGACAACTGACCTCAACTTGATGGTGTTATAGATTCTGATGCCAAATGGAAGATGAATATAATGATAACGATGATGATGAAAATAATTAAGTAGATTATGATGTAGTGGATGATGTAGATTTAGCTGATTATTGTGATTATAATGATGTTGATGGATGATGATGTCACTTTGGATGGGCAGTATTGGAGAAGGGGCGAATGGAGTAGTAAAATCGTCTCCGCATATTCTGGGGCAGGCTGTGCAAAGGATGCGCTTTCGAAGGTAGAATGCTGTAGCAACAGAACTGTATCGTCATTATTCGATACCTTGCGATCTTCATTGTAACAGTGTGTGTGGCGAATTATAAAATGCCCAAACCGCCAGTTTATATACATGTAATTATATGGCCTAAAACAAAGCTCAAACGTAAAATACAATACAATACAATTCGCATAATATATTATGAGCCTTAATAGAACAAAGTTTTCCTCAGGTGTCGCGTTACAGCTTAGTGAGTACTGGCCAATCATAATTTTTCGAGAATATTAAGTCGATTGTGAGTTTAGATTTTAAAATATTAAGCGTCGGATTGTTTCTGGTATAAAGTTCCATTCAGCTGGACCAGCTACTTCAAACACTGTGTTTCCGAATTGCAGATGGCTTTTTCAATTCAGAGTTTCCCTTTGAAGCTGATCGCAATTCAGTTTTGACTCAAGAGCAACACATGGTGTAACAAAGGGTGATAAGTTAGGGAGGGGCAGAGCCTGACGATACTTTGAACATCAGATGGCAGATCTTGAAATAATTATATCTGAGCCTGCATGGGTAATCAACGTTGTTGTCGCAGGGCATGAACCAAGATTTTTTTTACCAGAGTCGCAGTATGGATAACAGAGAAAAGCGGTGAAAGGGTACATTTTGGCAGACCGACGAGTATCGAATTGTAGTAGCCAATCCTGGATTATATTAATGAATGAACTAAGACAAGAAGACAATGCTCATTCAAGCAGCGTTTGATTTGACGTATTCGTCGGAAATGAAAAAGCAGGCTTCAGTGATAAAGCTACATGATGACGATTACTATTAAGAAGAACTCCAAGATCACAAACTACAAATGAACTACGGTCAAAAGAAGGCTAAACAGAGCACATTTCATCTACAATTGATGGGAGAGAGAGATTTCAAATCAAGATTTAAACTGAATCGACGGTCAAACCCGATCAATTCCGACACGTTGCCATTTGAAGTCAGATGCATACATGTAGATGTCCACGAAGATTGTATCTCATGGAATCAAGCAATGAGTCTGGTTTAGTGAATTATCAATATTAGTAGTCGATTGTTTTTTTGTATTGGTGGGTGTTTCAGTGTGAAGTTATGATTGGAAATGTTATAACATAGTACAATTTGTGTAAGGGTGGAAGTGTAATTTGTGTTTAGGGTTAATAGCAATTGGCCAAGAATGACATCATGATTAGCACCAAAACATAAGCTAGCAGTTTTAGAAAATTTAGCACAAGACATTTTGAGTCCTGGAAGTAAGAAAAGAGGAGAATCAGAGGGCTGTAGAAGGAGAAATTCAAAATCTGGAGATGGATGGCATGTAGCATTACAATCAAGGAGTATGAGAACCATTATGAACTCAAAGCCAAGAGTTTACACCGTAATCGTTATACATGCATGTATGTATAACGAGACAAGACAGCTCTCTAAGACAGCTGCTTCTGTGAAACGCGCTCGTCTTAATTAAACCAGATTGTGTCCAAGGGCGCAGGTTGTGTCACTTGTGTGCGTCGATAAAGTTTGAGGGCTGCTGTTGGTCAAAAGGTTCAGTAACCTTAGAATCGAATGATAGATTTGAAATTGGACGATAATTTGCAGGATTAGAATAGCCAAGGCAAGCGCTTTTTGATGCAAGGTCGACGTTCACGTTTTTCAGGAAGATTGGATTAAGACTGAGATAAATAAATCAGAAGATTTAATTAGAATTGACAGAAGATAGAGTTTTAGGAAGACAGACAAGGTGCAAAATCAAGTTCAGTCTGCCTTGTAGAATAGTCAGTAAGCAAATCATCCCGGTTAATAATAGTAGCAAAATCATCAAATGCAGTCATAGTATGCAATGAGAGAGGTACATCTGAGAAATTGGTTGAGGAGCATGTTTCGTTGATTAACCTATAATCTCGTCTATCTTTCCGACTAAGAAGTCTTAAGCATGCGCTCATCTGACGTACGCAACAAGATTCGGAGTAGAGAGCAGAGAGCTGTCAGGGTTTTTCCAGAGGGTCTTCCCATCTCCAGTAGCCTCATCAATGCTACAACAATTGTGGCCACCAAGTGTCCGCTGGAACAAACGACCATAATTATGGGTTCGGGTCTGGAAGCGCCATCGTTCTTCCTTCGAAGGGTCAGATTGTAGCACTAATTGAATCCTCTTGAGTTAACGAGTGTTTTGATTGGATGCAGAGCAAGTACTGGCGAAAAATGGACAGCTTTAGTTCTTTTAGTATTGTTACTATCCGAAGATCTGTAGCGTGTGACTCCAGGAGTCGCTCTGCAGATGACTTGTCTCGATATTTGTCACAAAAGTTAGCATCTGATTTTCATTGGTCAGATTCAAGTGCAGTACAGTCAAATTTTTCAGTGAGAGAGACGAGATATTGTTTGTTGGATCATAGGTGGACTGTAATGGCAGGTATTGAAGCGAATGAGTGGTCGGAGAATGTAGGAATTAAGGGCTATTACAATATCTCCGCTGACCAGTGAAACGCAATTGCGAGTGATAATAATAATAATGTCAGGAGTGTGACCGAGTGGATGAGTAGATCCAGACACAATTTGTTTTCGATCGTAGGCAGACGATTAAGACGATTGAGACGATTTATTATTTTCATTTGATTGGTCTGGAATCCAGATTTATGTTGATATCCCCCCAAAGATGAAGAGTTGACTTGCGAATTCTGAGCTAAAACATATCAAGTCCGTGAATTATTCAATAAAGCTGAAGTGATGCTTTGGAATCAAGAACAGGTAGCAGGGCGTGGTACAATGATCAGACGTACAGAGACGTTTAAACCAATTGATTATAATATATATATATACGTTATCGTGTAATACATATATATAAACGTTAGTGTCATTATATATACATACATGCACTATCATGTGTAGGCCTATATGCACACAAATGCATCTCTATGCTCACTGGACAACATTCCTATAGGTTACAGGTAGATGTAGGCTACACATCATGTGAGCACACTTAAACATGTGTATACCTAACAGCGTAGGCTGTGTGTGTGTGTGTGTGGGTTGCATGGCATCCTCTGTATATATGTGATATGCCATATTTACGCGCTCATTATTGAATGGAGTGTTTTGCCTACGGATTATTTTCATATCCTGGTTATTGTCAGCCATGCGTCCTAAGTCATTGAGCGCCGCTCTCTCTCTCTCTCTCTCTCTCTCTCTCTTTCTCTCTCTCTCTCTCTCTCTCTCTTTCTCTCTAACTCTCTCTCTCTCTTTCTCTCTAACTCTCTCTGTATGTCTCTTTCTGTCGCTATCTCTTTCTAGGTGTCTGTCTCTGTCTCCCTCTCTGTCTCCCTCTTTCTGTGTGTCTCTCTATGTCTCTCTCTGTGTCACTGTCTCTCCCTGTCTGTGTCTGTTTGTGTCTGTCTGTCTGTCTCTCTATCTCTCTCTCTCCAGATATATATATATATATATATATATATATATGCGTCTGTCTCTCTCTCTGTTGTCTCTCTCGCTTCTTCTCATCCTCCACCTCCCTCCTTCTCCTCGACTGCACGGTTGGCAATGGCTTTAGTGAGCGTCGTCGTTAGCGTTGAGGACCTGCCATGCAGTCTGTCGTTCGTTCGTCCTCTCGCTCATTCATCCGGGGCTTCGTCCTATGGCCATAAATAAGACCCGTCGTCCGTTCTGCCGTCCATCCATCTGTCAACGCCCATCCAGAGCCATGGAGCATACACTCCACTGCAGAGGCGTCGATCACTACTGCAGGAATCTTTGGGACGCAAATCCCGGATCGATTGATCGCGACCGGGTTATATTTCAGCTGCCAAATCGTTTTGGACAGATGTGTACCTACATGTATACACAATGACACTTTGCACTAATTATTAGTTAATTAGTGGTATCATAGCGGGCTCTATACTTGCCATGCTGAATGATGAAGTACAATCGATGCACAGAAAATAAACTAAGTTCCAACGAGTGTAAATTCATCCATTCTAATTTAGCTATGGGCTCACTGACAGATCGTTATCCAAAAGGTAATTCCGAGGAAGGCTGTCAGATTTTAAGGGGACCTATAGATTTGTAAACTTACGGCTATTGAGCCTATTGTACTGTATTGAATTTAAGAATTTGTAAAGCGCCTCTATAGTAGGATGAAGTGGGTGCAAAGTGGACGGTTGGAGGAAGCTGAATGAGACCGAAGCGTGACGTCAAACATATATTTCTGGGCAAGGTCCCGCTGAGCTTTCAAGATAAGAATGAGGAATCTAAATTGTACGCATAATATAATATAATATAATATAATATAATATAATATAATATAATAATAGGATCGTGGGAGATAAGTAATTACACATACATAGAGAAAGGCCCACGATGGCAAAGGCACTGTGTTTGGTCCCAGCAGTCCTTGTCCAGTCCTTGTCCGGGCAACAAGGAGATCAAGTCGATCAGCAGACCGGAGAGGTTGGGAAAAGACGGCAGACAGAGGTTTGCTCATTAAGTCAGAATAATATTCGGACTTAGATCAAATTGAGTTCTTCGAACTGTTTCTTGGAAAAGAGAGGGAACGGGAAGCCAGTGTATGACATCAGCCATATATAGGTAGAAATGTAAGAGTAACGAGAAAGCATAAGAGTGCTTTATGAAACCCATCAAAGTTATTGCAGTTGTCGATGCGAGAGCAGATGAAGGCATGAATGATGGTTGCCATAGCGACAGTAGAGAAAACGGATCTTCTGACGTCGCCTCTGCAGGTGATAGCAACGTGAGCGAGTAATATACAAGCGGTGCTCGGAGGACGACAGGATGTTATCACAAGTGACACCCAAACCACTACGACTGGATGAATACGTGAAGTCACTTCAAGTCAGGATGCATTGACATAAGGAGTGAGAGATCAAGGTAAATAATTCAAAACGAATCAGTTGAGTGTTAGTTAGACTGTTAGTGGAGTTGTGTCGGTTGACCGACATCCATGAATGAGTGCAGGTCATCGTTCTTTATCAACTGATGAGTGCGTATACTAAATAAATGATTAATAGGTACCAAGTGTCAGATGATCTCATGCTAGGTCACACACAATATATATATATATTTATATATATCTTAGTAGAGATCCTAACACCTTACAGTATGCCTTATGCTATGGAGAACCAACACTAGACAAATAGCCATCAAGTGCAAAGGCCCTAGAATTTGGAATATTATCTCTGCCAATTTGCGTCACCTTCCCAGCTTTTATCTATTCAAAAACAAGATTAAATCTGTTATTATATCGGGTGAATTATAATAGTTTTTAACCATTACTGTGAACTCAATCCCACTTCTGACAATCGTTGACATACATGTACCTCCTCATTGAGAAATCTATATAGCGGCTCTCCTGTCAACACTTCTGAGCCTGCCTGTTCAAAATTGGCTTTATTATATCAGATAAATTGGGATTTTTTTTAACTATTAATTTGTTATAGCCTACTTCTCTTGCTGGTTGTGGTCAGCTACCATGATCATGCAATCCCTATTAGCTTATAATCTACCTTTACTCGCTTAATGTTAGTATATTCGTTAGTTAAGATTTGTTCCTTCATCTCATTTTCACTTACTCTACTCGCCTTTTGGCCTCTATTCTCGACTACTCTGTCTGTACCTAATTTATTAGGTGGCCCTAATTTACGGACCCTGCGTCCTTAATTGGGTCTGGTGCAACTGTAAATTTTTGTTATACAGATCTCATGTAACTTGTACTTTGGATTGCCAAATAAACTTAAATTAAATATATATATATATATATATGTGTGTGTGTGTGTAGAGAGAGAGAGAACATGGATCTTCAGGCTATATTATATATTATATACAAGCTACGCTGTTGACAGATAATTCGATGAGACGCTGACAATGATAGAAATGGCGTCCATATAATATTATACGTAAACGCATGCACACTTCCTTTGAGAAGTCTATACCACAGGCAACACACACACACACACACGCGCGCGCGCGAATATGCACAGAAAAACGCCGAGTAATATACAATAAGATTCAGTCAGGCTGTAACAAGTAGAAAGACACTGGCAGCCATGCATACTTCTTACACTGTGCTCATAATGGCGACGTTCTATGACAAGCAGGGCTCCGTCTGGTGACGTTCATCCCACGGGGAATCCTATTACTCTCGAGCGCAGGGATCTACGGAGGCTGGCAAAGGACCAAACACTTAGCATCTCTGGGAGCCTCCGTAGTATAGGACACTAAGGGCAGTGTAACGTCGTTACATGGATTTTGTCACGCTGGGTTGATCACCAAACAAAGCGGGAAAGGAAGAAGGGTGAAAGGAGGGAGATCCAACTGAAGTGGAAAAGAAGGAGAGGGAGAGAAGGAAGATGACAGTGAACGAAACGAATTAAGGAAGGGTCAGTTGTAGGAAGAAGAGAGATGATGGAAACGGTGATCGGGGGCAGCAAATTCGGGATAATGCAGGCAGAGGGAGCAATAGACAGCCATATGCAATACATGTATACGATAGCGTTGTATGGAGAGCAAAAGTAAAAGATGGACGAGAATTAGATGATGAAATCAGTGCATGATGGGATGACACGATTCGAATAAGGGAATCGAGGAGCGGCGGAGGGGCTGTCTAAGAATGTCATTCCATTCTGTATATGGTCATCCCACCAAAGTTCCCCAACACAGCATAACCTTAATTCTTCCTTCTGCCCGGTTTCCAAACTTGGGTTCGCGACACTCAAGGCTTCCGTGAACCTTCTTAAAAGGTGTCGCATTCCAGGTGAAATGCACCACAGATCCAAAATACTTTCCCTAAAACCGCCACGAAAGAGCAGAACATGCATTCGACACAGACTACGCTTGGTTTATTGATTACAGTCAGCAGTATTTTCAGCTACACTAGCAGCACTAGTGAAAGTATTGGTCTTAAATTCTTAATGCTAGTGATAAAACAATAGAAATGGCCACGGCAGTAGCTATAGCAATAACAACTGTAGCAATAGCCAATAAGGTTGGTAGTCCTATTAAAATAGGTTAATAGTAACGGATTAACAAATAGGTTAATATTAATAAAATAAAAAATAGGTTAATAGTAATGTATTAACAAATAGGTTAATAATAGTGTATTAACAACAAGTTAATAGTAGTGATATAAACAATAGGTTAATAGTTATGTTGCGTGCTCTTCACTTCCATGATGCAACTTAGACGAGTTATTACTCAACCGCCACCAAATCGGTCAAATAGGTCAAATAGGTCAAATAGGTCAAATAGGTCAAATAGGTCTATCGTACGAGACCTCGTTGATATTGAATCCTCGCGGCAACAACCCACTGAACTCAATGGCGTTGCGCATGCTGAGTGGCATTCTATGGCATCTTGCCTAATGGCATCCCGTTTTTTGGGATCCAATTCAGGTGCTGACTTCTCACTGGACAACAATCCGTTGCAAAACTCTATGGTGTATGGTTTAGGCTACGAATATTAGGTAATATGGGGAGACAGAGACAGAGACAGAGACAGAGACAGAGAGACAGAGAGGAGTGAGGAGAGGCGACAGACAGACGGGCAAGAGACAAATAGACAGAGAATGCGGAGAGAAAGAGAGAGGCGATGGAGTGATCTGAGCTGTCGATCTAATAATGTAATCAACGAAGGATAGATAAAGACTAAGGTAGAGAGGGATATGAAGATGAAAATAGAGGAAGAGGAAGGAACATTGAAACATTAATGGAACGTCATGATTCCGTAAAGGTTTCGTCTGATGAATGGCGGGCTACAGCAGCAACAGGATAATCGCGGTGGCGGCCACTCTCCGGCTCAGCAGTTGGCTACTGCTGCTGCTGCAGTTGCCGTTATCTTCCGGATTCTACGAGCGATACGTTAGGACGGGTTCAGAGAGTCCGGAAGAGAAAGAGACGCCTTCCGTCTCATTCATCTCGGGTCATTAGACAGAGCGAGCGATGCAGATGAAATATGATGCAGTTCGGCCAATCAATACTCGTCTAAATGTTCGACCGGATCGAATGCAATACGGAACGAAGGCAGACCAGGTATACTTTCATCCGAGCTCTAATACTGCCATAATTGCAATCAGCCGACGAAGCAATTAGCAAACGACGAACTGAGATTGATATGTGTCGAACCATTAATTTATTTCATGCAATTAAATGAACCGGCTTTCAGAGAGAATAAATTAGACAGATTTCGACAGAGCACAATAAAAAAGACACACTACAGCTACAATACAATTACTATTAAAACACTGTATACAGACACAATGCAATTTTAACAAGGTACACTAAAACAACAATACAATTGATTCTTCGCACATTCACCATCTGCTGCAGCTGTCGCTGATAGCCTGTTGTTCTTTTCGGCGGATTTTTTAACGAATATGCTCAGTATAATTCTGATTTTATGTTGGGAGTCATAATATTTTGTATAAAATTATGTTGTTGTTAATAAATTATCTTTGCATGTCGTCTTGACCCGTGATTGTGTGAGAATAATTGGGCTTTCTAGTGTGTAATAGAGTCTTATAGAGTATTGTCTGCAACCGGAATAATATTCGTCTCAGCGAGAATGAGTGATCTGCATCGCTAGTCACTGGGCATCATTTGCGACCAGCAGGTGACATTATATCGGTTCAATGTGTACCCGATGACTCGATTGATCGCCTGCTGTGCGTCATCTGCCAACAATGAGGGACTATTGGTGGGAGACGGCATTGGCTACCCTGTCTTGTATCGCCGACGCTTCTGCCTACGACGGACGCTCCACAAGACGTACGCACCTTGGTCAAGAGAGTCTGAATAGTGTGCTTGTTTGTGAATAAATATAAATATATATATATTTTTTATATATATATGCGTGTGTGTGTGTGTGTGTGCGGGTGTGTAGAGGTGTGTGTGTGTATGTGTGTGTGATTAGACTTGCTTGACGTGGTGCTATGTAAATTTTTAATTACAATAACAAGTAGATGCAATAATAATGAATTTATGTATGCACATAATGTATCAGGACTCCTTGAAAAGCCACTACTAAGTACTGAAGTGTTTGCGGCCTATAGTACCGTGTAAGCTAGCGCAGTAAAGCACTTTAGTAGCACATGTGTGGCACAGTAGATGGAATTTGATTTTTAAGCATCTGTTCGGTGGTTAATTTCATTGCCAACATGTGTCGTCGTTGTGTGTGTATGAATTTATTTGCTTTTATTTTTAGTTTTGTTTTCAATAAACTTGATACAGCGCATGTTAAACAAGCTACTCAGAACTACACTGCATGATGTTAATTGTCATTTCAACGACTGTTGCAACAGTTAGCAAAACAGTGCATAGTAAGCTAAAAGAGTCGCCAATGGCTGGCCAACGCACAAGCGTGGGCCAAACCAACGGATTCCCGTCAGCAGCTGACAGATGCGTATGAATGCATATTATACATCGATTATCACTTAAGTTGCAGTAAATCAGTTTGATACCGTGTTCATTCATTCATTCATTCATTCATTCTTTCAGTCATTTATTTATTTATTTGTTTATTCAATCGTTCATTCATTCATTATGAAGAATTATCGTGCCCCTTCAAGGCTACTACTCAGCAAGGACAGCATAATATATATAGCCGTCGTGGGTTACAGTCTTCTCATCCACTCCATTTCGTCTCTTCTCTTGTTCTCTGAAAGGTCAACGGTCGAATGGGAATTGTAGTGCGAATAGGGGATAGATCTTGAGTCGAGACTGACTGTTGACATCGTCAATGATTCAACGATAAGGTCAGAAACAGGAAAGAAGTTCCACAGGATAGAACTGCAGTCCCGTAGTTCTTCAGTAATTGCTAAAAAATACGACTGCAAAAGATAATCCCCTCAGCTACAGCGCTACATAAATATTATATGGCCACAGCTTCTATTTATTAGTTGTGCTATGTTTATCGTCATTTCCGCTGACAACGGAGTTTGAATGGATCGCTGTTGGCCGTCGCAGCCTCGCAAGATCTCCAGGGTTTTTTTACCTTTCCTTGGACATTCGTCTTTATCAAGAGACAATTTCTTTTTGGGACATAACAATGGTATAGACTTAACAACTTAGTCTAAGATTGGTGTCGTAGAAAATCACCATGAGTTCCGTTGTGTAATTGCGATTTGTTCTCGGGTGAAGAACTGGCGTGGCGCCATCTACCGTTTAAGCAGTGTTAACGTTTGACTGGATTCTCTCTTCAAAAGATTGCATCCGGAATGAATAGCACTGAATCTACAGTACATAATTTATAAGAATGGAAAGACGTGTAAGTAATCTGTAACCTATCTGGGTTACTCAATATGTTTTCTAACTCACAAATCTTCCCTAGCTCCAATTTTTACACAAAATATTGAATGTGATGTTTTGCTCTCGACCTTTCATTTTTCATATTGAAGTAATTATTCTTCGATTTTTATTCAGAAATAAAATAAATTGAAATGCAACTGTCATATAGCCGTAAGAGGGCTGCTCGTCAACCAGTCAAATGGCGCTAATGAACGACGTTAAATAACTGCATCATTGGTGGGCTACAGGGCTGAATTCATTCATTCATTTTCATTCATTCATTCGGAAAATTATATACCGCCCCTTCAAGGAAACTACGAATGCTTAAAATTTAAATAATTTCGTTATAATTAGAAAGCATGTTGTTGCAGCGTTAGATTCATGTAATTTTTTCATGGATGGTCGAGATCAGAGAGGTTATGTTAAAAATGTTCAACAGAGTCACTGCCTTGGGCAAGAGGATAAAAAGGGACAAAGCAGCTTACGAGCTGCAGAGATTCTCTCAGCGCTTTATAAAGTATGCCTTCCAGGAAATATCTTGTTTACGATATTTGATCTTTAAAGTGTAAATGCTCTTAGACGACAGGGATTGTCAGTTAGGTTAAAAGGAGTTTTACAACCTAAACTTTTCGATGAAGCACTGAAAGTAGTAGCCTACGTTGAACTAGAGGCCGAATGTTCCCCCAACGCCCAATAATTTTATTCAGATCTGTATGCTGTGTATAATTGTGCACTGGAGAGGAAGTAGGCCTATTATTAACTTGAAGGGGCACCGCCAGAGGATGCGCTTTCACCGCTCGTGGGGCGGGGAGAAATGGGGTTGGGCCGTGGGGTCGTTTAAAAGGCTGATTGCGTCGCAGTGAAATACAGTATGCATGGTCGGCGAAAGAAAAGGACAATGCGTCTTCGTTTAGTCTATAGGAAAAAGGTTAAAGATTATTGACGGTTCTTGGGTGAAATCTTGGACGCAGTTACCAACGGAAATAGATGGATACCGAACAATCTATACCTATAACCGCATTTTATGGGGAAAGAATATGCAAGAATGCTTATATGTAATTTATATTTATACATATGTATATGCCGATGTATATATATATATCCATTTTACCATACTCACCGTATCTAAGTTAGGCCTATACATGAAAAAGTACTGCACGTACGCCTGTATGATTACGTCGAGATTATGAGTCTTCTTTATTTGTTTCATCCATGAAGTTTCCTCTGCAAAATTGTTGGAAATACGCATTGACCAATTCCTCACTTAAAAGGACCATATATATATATATATATATATATATATATATATAGTTCGTATGGTTAATGGATCTGACTACTCTTATCCAACTGAGCTAATTATAAAGCAAACTACATAGGTCTAATTCTAAATATTAGCTAAGTATAGCAACCGTTCGAACTGCTGAGATAATGCCTAGGCAACTTGAAAATCAACTTCTTCCTATTTTCTCTGAGTATTTCGTCCAATCCTCTGAAGTTAATCCGTACGCTCTGCGTGCGTATAATACCTATAGGCCGAATGTTGCCCGAACTAATACTAGACAATTTTCGATCAGACATACTGGACCCATGATCTGGAATAGCTTACCATCCATCCTTCGCTCACAACCTAGCATACTTATTTACGTGCATTTTAAAAGAATTTCCGTGCTTTCTAATTAATAACTCCTTACCTAATAATGTTTAAAACTCTCATTTACTACTTACCAATTGTCCGTCTTCTTCTTTCTCACAGTGCCTTGCACTCTTGTCTTTTTAAGTCTCTAATTAAATAGAAATTACTCTCAACCAACCGTCGATATACTTAATCTTCTTATCAAAGTGTGACACCCCTAGCGGGACTACTGTCCCTTCAGGCTTTTCTTCTACCCTGCTCCTTTTTTATTGTGTAATACGTGTTTCTATTGTTATGTTGTGTTATGGGAAAATAAGGTATCAGAGGCTTTCACCTCCGGACGTTTCACCTCTAGGGGCTTTCACCTCTAGGGGCTCTAGGGGCTTTCACCTCTAGGGGCATTCACCTCAACTATCAAATTAAAGACTGCGCGCAAACAATGCGATTACCATGACACTAATAAGCAAAATGTTATAGAATGTCACAGTTATTGCAATACGGCATTTCGAAGCAAGGTATGCAAACATTTCAAATAGGCTAACGACGAGATTTACTCATACCCCACTGATGCGCATACAATGCGACTATCGCGACACTAATAAGTAGGCCTAGAGTAGGCTTAATAGATTATCCGCAGTGTGTAGCAAAGCCTATATAAGCATCCAATTTCAGAAGTAGCAAATCAGAGGTGAAAGCTAACCGTTGCAGAATGTCTGAGTTCTTTCAATGCGGCGTTTCGAAGCGCGATAAGCCAACGATTTTGCTAAATAAATTTGCTTTGCATGTGTATTATTTATGTACAATTCAATGACAATCCCCTTCGAAATTTCACTTTACATGTCTATAAATTAAGCAATCCCCAGGAGGTGAAAGCCCCTAGAAGTGAAAGCCCCTAAAGGTGAATCGTCCGGTAGTGAAACGTCCTGAGGTGAAAGCCCCAAGAGGTGAAACGCCCGGAGTTGAAAGCCCCTAGAGGTGAAAACCCCTAAAGGTGAAAGCCCCTAAAGGTGAATCGTCCGGTGGTGAAACGTCCGGAGGTGAATGCCCGTAAAGGTGAAAGCTCCTAAAGGTGAATCGTCCGGTGGTGAAACGTCCGGTGGTGAAAGCCCCAAGAGGTGAAAACCCCTAAAGGTGAAAGCCCCAAGAGGTGAATCGTCCGGAGGTGAAAGCCCCTGGAACCGAAAAAAAATATTATGGTTATTATTATTGGGATATGCTGAGTCTAGCTCACTTCCAGATGTATGGTACATGTACCCTGCTGAAAGTTAATAACTCGTGAAACTCAGTTTTCCTCGTTAACATTATTAAGAATGACAGGAGGAGAGACTTCGAACTTCAACCTTCATCTGTCGATTCCTCCATCTGCCTCATCGTCCTCTCTTATCATTATAAGGTACGCAAGGATTGGCTGACAACTACATGGATAGCTGCAGATTTAACAAGGTCTACCAATCCATCCTTTCCATGAACCAACGATCAGGTAGCCTACAGCAGATGCAAATGAACCTGTAACAGGCGGTGTCACGAAGCTACACCTGTAACAATGTACATGTACATATCATAGGCCTACGTCTAATTGTCTATGTATATATCATAAGGTTTGCTGGGCGTTGGCTCGTTTCGTCCCCAATGACACACCTTGTCATAGGATAAATTCTATCCTTATTATATCGTACTGACGTCATATAATAATATTCTGACATTTCGCACCGAGTACATGCAGATTCGTTTGAACCGACAGACGACAAAACCTAGATCGAGCACTTTCTTCCTTGCAGAGTCACAGTTCCTTCCAAGAAAAAGTCGACTCTACCTAATGACTCGCAACAGTTCAGTTGCTGTTTCTCTAAGTATCTGTTACTCCTCTTCAGTATGCTTTCAGTCCGCAGTTAAATCTGTCTCTCCAATCGTCGAGTCGTTCATTTGTCTGTACTTCCATCCATCTGTGTCCGACCCTTCGTTCATCTCTCCGTCCGTCAATCTGTCCATCTATTCGTCTATATACCTCTCAATCTGTCCATTCCTATTCGTCCGTTTGCCCATCCGTCCATCTGTCCCCTCTGTCTGTCCGTTCGCCTGTCAGTGCGTCTACCCATCCGTCCATCTGTCTGTCTGTCTGTCTGTCTGTCTGTCTGTCCATCATTCTGTCCACCATTCTACCCTATTCCTGTTCGTTCAGTTTACTGCTGATCATTAGACAGACAATGACAAACATGTAACAGGGAGTAGAAAGGTCAGCCATTTTATTACCAGTTGGCTCCCGCAATTAAAGCTTCCGTCCCTTCAATCGTTTCGTCTGTTGCAGGATAGCTGCCATTCATTCGTTCGTTCTGTCCGCCCGTTCGTCCATCAGTCTCATCGTTCCATCGGTGGTCAATGGGTCATTCCTGATAGTATCGGACCTTGTTTGTTGTGCGCAATCATCTCAATAAAAAAAAACCAGTTGGAGATAATTAATCGTAGGTGGTTATTATAGTTAATCTGTCGGTGATTGCGTTTTTGGCTCGTGTGGCTGTCTTGTGCGATTGCTGACATGCAGCCAACCAGGTTTGGAACAATTTGTAGTGTCTAGTCCAGAGCTTTTCTGACTCAGTTTCGGTGCTACGGCTTAGTGCTATTATCTGAGACAAGTTGTGGTAACGCATGGTCCCGTTTTAAAGTGTTATTCGTAATACAAGATGTAGCATATTTTATGGTTTTATGTCAGCCTTGTGTCATTTATGATGGCGTGATTGCGATGAATATTTTACTATTCGTGACATTAATTCTGGTATTACCTCTGGCGGTGTCATATAAGTGAAATAGCCTATATGTTGCCATGGCCGATGTCATTTCAGCATTTATAGTTGCTATTTCTCATTTTGTAATTATGGTGGCATATATATCTCCGGTTTCATTTTATGCGATCTTTTTCGTCACATTACATTTTTTGGCTGGCGTGAAAAGGCAAACTTCTTGATGTAACCATCGACAACTCGGACACTATCACTCGGTCATAATTAATTATTGCACATGTAGGTATACATTGAAGGCCATGTTCCTACCACATCAAGCCACTTCCTCATATCATGTATTTTTACTGATGATATGGCTAAAGCAGTTGCCTGAATGGCAAATTACGTTTATAAGATTACATGCTTAACATATAAGGCCTAGAACACCAGTCTGATGTTAATGCATTCTAACTTCATGACGCCCTCCTAGACTGTTGCGTGCTTAGTTTAGTGTCTTTTGACTATTACAACCCGTGTTCATCTTGATGTAGGATGAAATGCTTCTGCTGCAGTTCTGTTTCTCGCTTTAGGAATCTTCTGTCGCAAAATGCCCGACTGATCATTAATTTTAGATATCGTCATTTTTAAACATCTCAACAACTTTTGCACGACTTCGTCATCGTCCCAACAGTAGGTCTATATCCAGTCGAACCTCAGGCTCAAGTTTACAGTCGCTCTGAATCCGCTTCACACATGATTTAAGTGGTATTTCGGATGGTGTAATCGAAGTGGAATACCTGTTGCCATAGTTGCAACCATCTGTGGCATAATTAAGTGCTATATTTAGTGGTGTCGTTAACGTGACATTTTGTTGCTATGGCTGCAGCCAGTTGTGGCATAATTTGGTGTTATATCTGATGGTGTCATTGGAGTGTCATGTGTGATAGCGTGTCTGCTGCTTACAACTCAAATCGATCTTCTATTTTCAGTGAGCGATCGGTTGATCTGCCGAGTGGAAGTAACCGCGGCGTCGGCGGTGGTTCAACGATAGACCGGTTCCTATGATGCCTGTGGTGGTAATGCAGGGTGGCGGAAGTCATTCCACCCTGCCGAGCAAGAGGATCGGTCCAAACAGTCACCTCTGCATCTCCATGTTCGTAATGCTCCTCATCAATCCGCTCTTCGGTCAGTCCAATCAAATCATCAGAAGAACGTCTCAACTGTGACTCTAATTTACGCATTTATATAGCGCCGTAGTCATGTAAGACTTCTATGGCGCCGTGTTTGCAATGCCCAATGCATCGGTCGATGGTCCCTACAAATAAATGAATGATGAGGAGAACATGCCAGCCCATTCTTTCCCAATGCCCATTCGCTGACTCTGAATTGATCCATACCAATTGGTGCGTCCATATAGACGCTGCTTTGGCGATTCCGTATCATATGCGTATGGTTGTAACGATCAGCATCAGCTTTCCAGTTTTTGTTGAACTGGAGACGGTGAACATCGATACAGACTGGCAAGTAAGCAAACAATAGGTAAGCAGACATGAACAGACAGTGTGTACATACACAAGTGTGTAGCTCTCGCACAGTTTGCAGTGTCTCAAGGCCTCTGAGATTGGTTGCAGATCTAGTGGCATCTCTCTCTCTGTCTCTCTCTCTTCGCGCTCGTTCTGGACTGCTGCTGCTGCTGCTGCTGCTGCTGTAGCCGTTCCGCGAGCAGGTCCGCATCAATGTGGAATCATATCATGAGGGCTTGTAAATGTAAACACAACTAGAGAGAGATCAGCTACTTGAGTATGCTATAAAGATCGCAGAAGACTTCAATACCCGCAGCATAGGAAGTAGGAAAGTAAAAGGACCTTGTGGTACTGAACATGGGCAACCTTGGTGAGCGTGACCTTAAGGTTGGCGCTCTGGACGCTGAGGAAACATGGTAGGCAACATCAATAGTTGCAGCCGCAAGATTAATGGGGTTGAGAGTTGGTTGATTTCTTTTTGCATTCCAGTATTAGTAGCCTAAACTTCTGTTTGCATCACAGGATTAGTAGCCTAAGACTTCTGTTCTCATTACATGATTAGTAGCCGAAGACTTCTGTTCTTATTACAGGATTAATAGCCAAAGACTTATGTTTGCATCACAGGATTAGTAGCCTAAGACTTCTGTTCTCATTACATGATTAATAGCCTAAGACTTCTGTTTTTATTACAGGATTCGTGGCTGTTGTCGTCTCCTGTTGTTCACTGCGCTCTGCAGAAATGGACTGGGAGGGGGCTCGGACGAGGGGTAAGATAGCCCTGTGGCTGTCCATCACTGGTGTTGTGACGACGATCATCGTTGTTCTGGTCTACGTTCTCGTCTTCTTCACAAGAGATTCCTAGACTTCTCTGCCTCTGATGTTCCTCCTGGATTTCTGCTCCAGAGTGATACTCTTCAACTTCTTGTTCATCAACGATTTCCATCTTTTCGATGAAAATTCCAAAATTTCTTCACTGAAGCTTCCTTGGTTTCTGATTCAAAGATTCCCTGGATTTCTTTGCGAAGGATTTCAACGCCTCTTAGACAAAGTGTCGTGAGCATGTTCGACAAAAATTCCTAGACTATGTGTGATTGTTGGGCAAAGGCAGTGAATTGAAACTGTGGCGCAACTCAAGCTTATGTATGTATTATGACGAAGTGGCAAACGACCACGTTTTGTTTATTAAACAAAACAGGGAATATTTATGGAGTGGCACAAGATCAGGCATTAATGACAACCTCAACTGTTTTTGTGACATCGAAATGCGGTGTACATATGTTTTTTTCTGTACCCAGTACTGTATCAGAGACTGTTGATGTGGGAGGACCGTTGCATTTCTTTATGCAACGGCGGATTAAGTGAAGTGTGTCGATGAATTGCATGGACTATTTTTGATGGTGAGAGGTTATAGGGTATCTGTGAATGCACCTAAAAGAATGGTCTTTGCAAAGGCTACACCATGTGGCGTGTGCTTATAGTTCGATGGTTGCGATGTAAAGTCACGGACTGGCTACTATAGATAGAAGAGAAACGACCGTGAAAGGCCAAGTGGTACACTGACTGTTTGGCGCGGAGCAACGACTAGACAGGATTGCGATGGTCAGACAAGGAAGCAAAGCAGAGGATGAATTACAGAGTGGAAGAGAACGTACGGGATTAAACAGGAAAGAAGACAGGGATAGTAAGAATGCATCTCCTTGTCCAATCTTAGATGATATGAAGGCAATGGAGCAATTTGAATTAGACCATTTCTTTCAAAATCGGTATCTTACGATAAGTAGCCTATCTATCTGTAAACGCAATCAAACTAAGACCCATAATTTAGTGCAATGTATGCCATATTATTATTACAATCTAATCCTGTTACATAGCGTCTTTTTTATAGGCTTAGGTATAAACTACGGCTTAGCTATTGAGGTGCTCTAATAATTCTGCTATAACAGGTCCATGTATATCGACATATCGGCCATGCACTGCTGTCAATAGGAAGATCCGACGTTGAACCAAACGACTTCCTATACACAGCCACTCTGAATATCGAGATCAAGGAAAAAGTCTCTAGTAGTGCAGGCTGTCTCTCAAAATTGTTCAAAGACACCGATCGTCTATATATACCTGTTCACACACACACATACACATACACAACTCACACTCATATACACATATATATGAATTATAATATTTGTAGGCTAAATAATTTTACAAATCATGATATTAATGTTTAAATATTTTGAATGGCATTGAATAATATATATTGAATAATTGAATTGCTTAATTTCAGTTGTATTACGAATTGTGTGAAAGACTAAGAAGACGAAATAAGGTTAAAGGCCAAGTTTTTAGGGCAGGCAGTTTTGCGACAAACTGCTCTGTACCCCACCCACCTGCTTGTCAATCAAACCTGAACTCATTGAGTGGGGCTACAGTCAATAAGTGCCATATTCAAGTCCACCGCCGGTCAATTCCTTTCAATTGAAATGCCTGCATGCCTCTGGGCCGTTCTCTGTCTGTCTGTCTCTGTACATACATCTACTTATAATATATATATATATATATATATAAAGCCATGAGCCAAAGTGCAATAGGACACATGATGTAAATAGATGACTAATTGTAATGCCATTCAATGCAATGAATCTATGTATATATATATATATATATATATGTGTGTGTGTGTGTGTGTGTGTGTGTGTATATATAATGTTTGTCTCATAGAGTCTGTATGAGAAGAGAGTCACCTTCTTTGAAATAGAATGTTCCCTCTCTCGTACAAGCAATAGGCCTATGTACCTTGTATTGACAGATGTCAAAGTTGGTCCATCTGTTTATGTTCTTGCAGAGTGGCAGTATGTAAACAATAATGGCACCGCTACCCCTCCCCCTCCTCCCACTCTCAGACTAAACCACTCAGATCTTCACTCTTTTGATGATCGATATATGCATACAGCAGAACTCTGTAGTTGATATTACATAGTACCATGCAAAAATTGGTAAATACAGAATGCAGTATATGTATTTATTCCAAAAATAGCTTTTGTGTAACCTAAAAACGTACTGTATTTCAGGTCTTATGCATGCCATGATTATTCAGGCCACTATATTATATATATATATATATTATAAGGGCATCAATTTGTATACAATATAGGCATTCAGCGTGGTCATGATAAGAAACATATATCTGTAATGAATAAAACAGCTGAAAATTGGGAGCTCTTGAATGATCAGCTTCTGATGCAATAAGAATGAAGACTCGTATGAAACGTATTTCAATGTACATTTGCTTTTGATATCTGATTGGATATAGGTTGTCACGTGTGTATAACAGTTCAGGTTCCCCAGATCAGAGAAACAATATAACAACACTGACCCCAGCCAAACGCCATATATATATATAAATATAATGGTCCAGAGTGGGGCTACAGTCAATGGTGTAAATATAGTGGGCCGTTGAGAGTCGTGCTGTCTGAATAGCGCTGCATAATTTAGGTTACATGTCAAACTTAGAAAGAATATATCAGCCAGCATATAATATGATCAATTGTGATACCTGGGAACAATAAGCAGATCTCTCACTCTCTGTATATATATAAACATATTTGCATACATATATACGCACACTTATATATACATGCAGCATTTGATAGCATTCATCCAGTATTCTTTTCAGTCTATTTCTCAATTACACTCGCATCGGTCATCATCACGTAAAACAAACTCAAACAACAGTGACCACCAGCAATCGCCAAAATTTGGCTCATGGCTTCATTCCTTGAAGTCGCGATTTACAACACTGCAGCAAACTTCCCGCATGGGTTTGGTTGCACTTTTCACACGTTTGACGGGAGGCTGTCCACGAGCAGCTTGCAAGATGGCCGTACTGGCCAAAGCTGCACACGCACACACACACACGAATACAGGCACGAAGGCATATGAGTGGCACATCAAGTACAGGTGTGTAGATGCATATAATTATAAAGACTATGAAGCACGATCATTGTTTCAATTGTTATTTCCATTGCATTTCCCTCAGCTGTCTACTTGGCCCATTTGAGCCTATTCAGATAGACTGACCACACCGGTCCATTTGTTTAAGATTGTACCCCAGGCGGATGAGATGCTTTGGAGAGATCTGATCGGTAGCTAGCAGGCGGCAGGTATTCATTAGACCACGCCCTAAAAACTTGGTTTTTAAGCTGACTCTGCGCACGCAACAATATTGATCAGTTAGCAGCACAGAGCTAGCTTAGACCTACTTATGTGTAGGCCTACTCATTGGACGAAATAAGCTTGCGTTTTCTATAACAAAGTTTGTATGAAACTAAAGGGGTACGTTTTCCGTTTCTCAATCATATTGAATTTATAGGAAATGATGTTATATGCTTGATGTCAATCAGTCGAACGACCACTCAGTCAAGCAATCAGTCAATCAATAAATAAATCAGTCAATGGTCAGCCTGTCAAATTGAACATGATAAAGATTATAATTTTGCTGTTGATTCTAATTACTTGTAATAAATAGTGTTATTTCAATCGCGCCTGCAGGAAGCCTTCGAAAAATCCTTTCAATCTTAATCTTAACCAGACACATCAGAAACCGTGAAATAAGACAATGAATTCGTCGCTAACAGAACGTCATCACTGCCACCAGCCTCATTCTCCGCAGTCCCACCACATACTACATGTGCATCGCGTCTCATTAATTCCATTGGCAAACTGGCTTGCATTTGCTCTTCCGGTAGATTAAGATGCGCCAGGTCTGGCGAGCCGTTAAATCAAGTTGTGCTATGTAAATGTTCTAAGATTACAGAATACATTTAGGTCTATTGATTGACCTCTGGCTTAGCCAACCGAAAAATTGTAAGAATACCTTACCTGGGGATCGGCGTCATTGACTATTGGTGCCGTAAATAGTAAGTGGATGAGCCTCAATATAAAATGCTGTACTGAACATTCTACTTTGTACCACAATGTACATGTAACTAGCACAGCACGCCGGTAGGCCTATGCATGGCGGCCCTAGGTCGTGCCACGTACAAAAGATAATTACAATTATGTTCGTTCAATGTCCGTTAGATCAAAGTACCAGATACATTGTGACCTGGGAACGTGTTGCATTAAGCGCTGCGTCAATAAGGCACTTGACGCAGACTCGACCACTCCCAATATTTAGGCAACAGATTTTCTTCTGTTTAACATCCAATGCTGCATTTTCATTAGAGCTATTCCATGAATGAATTAACTCATTGACACTGTTCATAATTATACAACAGCTTTACTCACTTGCGGCATAAGATGGGACTAGGAAGAGCGACTCACATCAAGAGCTCCTTGTGTATTGCATTGTATTTAAACATTTCTAGAGCGCTTCTTGTAAGGTGAACCGTTCAGAAGCGCTAATTAAGTGCATCGTCTCTGACTGATTTCAAATACCAATCCGCCGTCACATCCAAATCAGAGAGTCTGTTGCCAAGTAATAGTAAACAGAAATAATCCAAGGTTATGTTGGCTGTCCAAGCACCATGACAACAACGTAATCTCTTCAATTAACAACATGGCGTTTTAGTGACTAACTGACTGATTGATTGACTGACTGACTGGCTGAATGACTGACTGATTGACTGATTGAATGAATGAATGACTGAATGACTGACTGACTGGCTGATTGACTGAATGACTGACTGACTGAATGAATGAATGAATGACTGACTGACTGACTGACTTGCCAACTGACGGAGACTGTGATTGACTGACTAGTTATCTGACTGACTTAACTGACTGCGGCTGACTGATCATTCACTAACTTCTGAATAAGTCAGTCTTTGATGGCATTGTTAAGCAATCCAACGAACAACGACCGTGATGTTCGGAATGCTACAGTAAGAGTAAGACTGCAAGATCAACTGCTGCAGACAATCACATCATCTGAAATCAATTGCCGAAGCACTTTCTTAGAACGAACAGTAGACACACGCCCGTCTAAACACTGCAATGGAATCAAGGCAATACATATATATATATATATATATATAGCGCCGTCTTAAAATCTTCTGTAGCGTGCCACAGTTTACGACAGACTGAATGGTCGTAAAAGGCGAGCGCTCAACAAACATGACCGCATGCATTTTATAGCGCAATTTGTTTCTTTAGCGCTATATCGCGAGCAACATGCAAGAGACATTTTAAGTTTTCTGGTGTGGTCTCGTCTTGAGATAATTGTGGACAAGATGTGTCTCTGCGTTAATGGTCATATCTCAGTGTGAGTCGGGCTACAAGCGGTGTCTTATCACATGCAGCTGAGTCTTATTACAGTCTGAGTCTTCCACAGTCTGATTCTTGCCACAGTCTGAGTCTTGCCACAGTCTGAGTCTTGCCACAGTCTGCGTCTTGCCACAGTCTGCGTCTTGCCACAGCCTGAGTCTTGCCACAGTCTGAGCTTGTTACAGTTTGAGTCTAATTCGTTATCTACATCAATATAATCGCGTCTAATTTCCTAAACTCAACTGTCTAATCCGTTCCAATCTTTTCTTATCTAATCACTGGCTAATCTAATCTGATGTGAACAATTCATTGTTTTTTTCTTGAGGCCAAATTGAGCCACACTACAGCAATGGGTGTCTGGTTTTAACAGACGTTGTGGTTAGGAACCCATACAGACGACCAGAGCACACACCTGTGTATCTCAGGAAACCGGTAAGGTTCCTTGCGTCAGCAGGAGTACAAAACGCACCGTGTTCTTGTAATTGTAGCACTAAAACACGTCCATTAAGACTGTCACGTTAATGCTACGCGCGATGAACAACAAATTTAATGACAGAACAGGTAAAACAGACAAAATAATTGACTCCCGTATTGCAGGGAAAGGACACGCAGCGCTACGTATATATCTAAAAACGCAGTTGCTACATTTCACGGCGTGAGCGAGGGCTGGTCGAGAGGCCTGTTCATAACCCTACAGCCGGGCTCATTATATAAAGCGATCGTAAGGCGTTTGACCATATCATGATCTCTGCACTTCGAGAACACCCCATTGCCTGCCCGTTTGCGGAGAGGATCACCTTCAAGGTGGCGATACTTGTTTACAATGTCTACACGGGAATGGCACCGCTATTCTTAATCAGACACTATATGCCAGCAAGGGCCAGCATCATCAGTTCCCGGTCGATCTGGAAACAACTACGACTCTGTGTAGTCCGTATCGACCACTGGCACGCCTACAATAACAAATGTTATTGCATGAAGTAACAGAAGTGTAAGAACGCTGAGGGAAAAGTGTTGAATGAAATGTGCTGCTGTGTTAAAGCAAAATTTTGATACCATCGCAAATCGCAATACAATACAACTGTTACTTGATATCGCCCTTCTTACAGTTTAGTTCAGAAGTGCACGCACACACCTCAACGGCGCAACTACAGCTGTATTGTAGAGCAATCTAGCGCGAAGGCTTGCTCAAGGTCCCCACAGAGTGACGCCTCAGCCGAGAGTCGAACCTGCTCACTCAGCGCACACCAAAGGTTACGGTCCGATCGCTCAAACCAATCGGTCTCCATGCCACACTTAAGATGCAAATAAAACTGAGCGACAAATAAGCTACCAGTATTTGCTTGTATGATTGTGTGATAATAAAATATGCATTGCAGATACGAGATAAGCAGGTAGAAGCGTAAGCGTAGGATGTTTGTTAAGCTGTGTCAGACAAAAGTGCAATCAGATATACAGCGAAAATAATAAAACTAATGCAAATCAATTGTGCAGAAAAATGTGTGTTTGATTGGATACATATCTGTTAGAACGACGAAAAATGCAATCACTATTATAAATAGATCGTAGCGTGATGATGAAAGCTGTATCAATGAGCTATTGATGTATCAAAAAAGTATGTCTTAGCATGAAGTAATGTAAAGCTAAGGCGCGCAGTGTACACAAGATGCTACGTTATAATAAGATGACAAAATGCCAGAAGAAAGGTAAGAAAGACGGATGAGCAATGTGCTGAAAAATGAGCTGAACTTACGTTGGTCTGAAGAGTACATGTATACCTGATACCTGGTTAACGAGTTTGAAAATGTCCTTTTTGTATGATCTGAAGGTACCTCTGAATCGTCTGTTTGGTCGTGGTGGAATACGTAACAGTGGATGCTCATGAGGCAGGGTATGACGAGTAATTGACTTTGCTGCGTGTATATGCTATAACGCGCAGATTGCACCAGAGTGAATAGACAAGTCTAGCGACGGCTAAATGTCGGGTTTGATGTGCCTGTGATGGGCAATGACGTCGTTGTATGAGTCACTGATGATGACATCAGCTTCGATGATGTAAGGGCTAGTACAGATACTTAACACAGAATATACTCACGAGCACATACTAAGTACTATGCAGTATTAAACCTGTTGCTGTTGATTGTACAACGACATCAAGTCTAAGTGATAATAAAAAAAATGCGTGTGAAACGCTACCTATTGTCTTTTGTATATAAACGAATTGGGTGCGGCTGATGATATATATAGTTTTCTTCTGATTATTCATTGACGGCCATTGCCGTAGAAATTGCTGAATGATATGGGGTCGCCGCTGTAGGTTAAGTAATGAAAATGAACCCGCGACGGCGGCGGATAGATAACTTTACAGGCTACTTAATACATGCAGCTAATTAACGTGCGCGATGCTAACGATGCGAGTCTAAGCTAAATGATGTGAATGAGAAGAAATTAATGAAGATGGTTTGCGTGTCGCGCGAAAGCTATGCTTAGGCCTACTTTCACGGCGTCCCGAGTGAAGTAGTTGGTGGCAGCTGATGACGTCATGAGGATGAGATGTTGAGACTCAAGAAAGGAGAAAAAATTGTCCAAATCGTACCCCGGCTTGTCCACCATGTAAGAACGCTGAGGGCGCTACTCAATTTAGCTCTACTATTATATTAGAAGATTAGAGTTCGATTACGTTGGGGGAACCTAGCTACACATGAAGAGGCAGATCGGATACAAACTATCTTTATTAAATACAGAGTAGATATGATAATAATATATATAATGATTGTGACTAATACATAACTGTTACATATACTTACTAATACGAGTATGGGTGAGATGATAATGTCCAAGCCCTATGATGATGCGAGTTGACGAGCCTGACAAAGTTTAACTAGAGTTCTTCGGAAGTCAGACTGCGTCGTTTCTAATAGTGTTTCAGCTTATAAGTCACTTTCCTCAGTCAAAGAGGAAACTGGCCTAAGAGGAAACTGGCCTATCCAGAACAGACTACTTTGATTGGTCAGCTACTGACCACTCAAGGATCAGCTACTGACCACTCTAGCAATGAGGGCTGACTGTAAATGTTAGTTACACTAGAGCCTACGTGAGTGATTGATAGAACCTATACTGTCTGTATTAGCGAATGTTCAGCTAAACTTAATGTATAATAATGATCTCTATATATATTGTTGAAGCCTATCTATTGTAATGTAATGTTCAGAATAATCACGGTTACAGAAGTATGTGAGTGCATATTATGTAGACCCCATACACAACAGATCATAGTAGGCAAAAACTCATAATCTACGACATTAAAAGAACCGATGGCACAAAAATATGAATAATTATACTGTACTTGTCATTAAATTTGCCTATCAACTAACCTTAGTTCTGACAAATTATATTTTTATCAATTAGGCAGATTTGAGAGCCTTGAGTTACTGTAAACTTCAGTACGTCAGTCGAGGAGGCTTAAGACACACCAAAGAATCGATAAATGCTCCCCACTATGCGGTTTTCTTACATAATTATATATATACACACACACACACATGTGGCAAGGTGGGCGATTGGTTAGAGCGGTCAGCCCGTAACGCGGAGAGTGTGGGTTTGACCTTCGTCCGGGAAGTCACTGCTTAGGGACCTTGAGCAAGGGTCCTTCGCGCACAGTTGCGCTGTCCAGGCGTGTGTGCTCTTCTGCGCTAAATCGTAAGGAGGGCAAAATGAAATTTAAGTTGTATTGTATTGTAAACTCGGACACTGGTGTTATACATACAGTCACACACACAATATATGTAATAATTATGGCATTATCGTATCTGGTTATTTATATAGCGCTTCTTTCAGTACGGGCTATTCAGAAGCGCTGTCAGCGTGACAGCCCCGATGAAATAAGAACGTCTTCAGGCAGCGAAGGAATGAGGGTGGGAACCCGCTTAAAAGCTTGCTACTGATAGTAGGGGGCAGGTCATTCCACATAGAAGGGCCCACGATGGAAACAGCACGGTGTTGAGTTATAGCAGTCCTTGCCCGTGGAACAAGAAGATCAAGTCGATCCGCAGACCGGAGAGGGCGGGAGAGACAGCAGACAGAGGCTTTCGCATTAAGTCGCAGAGATATTTAGGAGCTTTACCCTGTTCAGTTCTAAGGACAAAAAGGAGTACCTTGTATTGGATGCGAGAGATAATTGGACACCAGTGTAGGACGTCGGTCTTGTAGGTAGAGATGTCTGAGTAGCGAGGGAGACGAGCAACGAGTCTGGCTGCAGAGTTTATAACAGACTGCAGGGAAGATAAGCGTGCCTTGGGAAGGCCAGCAAATAGTGAATTGCAGTAGTCAATGAGACAGCAGATGAAGGCATGTACTATTGTTGTGAATACAGGAGAGGATACAGATCTTCTGATGGTTCTCAGACGCCTCAGGTGATAGTAGCATGAGCGCGTCAACTGCAAGAGGTGCTCCGAAAAGGACAGGGTGCTATCAAGCGTGACACCAAGGTCACGGACACTGGATGCAAATGTGACATCAGGATACTTTGACATGAGAAGTGGAGATTGAGCTTAAGGAGCTGCTGTTTTGTTCCAAACCAGATCAGTTGGGTTTTAGAGGAGTTTAGGTTAAGTCGGTTGGCCGACATCCATGAGTGGAGATCACGTGACAGTGAATAGATTGAACCGACAAGAGAGAGCTGCTCAGCGGGAGGACCATGTACAAAGGTTTGGACGTCGTCAGCATAGAGATGGCCAGTGGCTAGGTATTTTGTGAATAAGGATGGAATGTCGGCTGTATAGAGTAGGTAGAGGATGGGGCCGAGGACTGAGCCCTGTGGGACCCAAAATTCAACTCCAGTCCAGGCCGTTCTAGAATCACCAAGGACAACCATCTGGGAGCGATCTGAAAGATAAGATTTGAACCAGGCAAGAGGGGTCCACAAAGGCCGCAAGATAGTTCAAGACGCTGCAGCAAGATATCGTGATCAACCATATCGAAGGCTGAGGAAACATCGAAAAGGGCCAGAAGAGATAGGTGCGATTTATCAATGGCTGAGTAGATGTCAGAGAGGAGAGACAAGAGTGCAGTTTCCGTAGAATGGTGACCTCTGAATCCAGATTAGCTGGAGGGCAAGAGCCCAGACTGTTCAAGATAAGGTAGAAACTGAATCGAAACAAGTCTTTCAAGAGTTTTAGAGAGAAAAGAAAGGTTAGAGATTGGTCTGTAGTCTTGACAGAGATTCGTAACAAGGTTAGGTTTCTTAAGGTTTCTTATATGTGTTTGGTAATGGTGGCGGATATTTACATAGCCACTAGAACATCTAAAAGAGTGTGTGATGGGGTATTAGTTTCACACCTCCACTTCCACCTGAGGCCTAGGGAAATATTGTGAATTGAGAGAGTCCTAATTAAAAAATTGGTCTGTACGATTATTATGTTACGCAGAAGCGCTGCAGTTATTACCGTTGAGCGTGGCAACTGACCTTTTGTGTAGTTACTTTTACATTACATCGGCTCCAATGGTTAACAGAGACTTTGAAGAAACGGCTTCAGTATAGGCAGAAAAGTATGCAAAACGGTTATCATAATATACTGAATGCCTAATGCTCAATTACAACTTACAAGATCTACCAAGTTACAAATCATTGAGTCATCAACGATGCTTTCGAATATTCCTATTCTTCTTCTTATTATTATTAATATTATCATCATCATCATCATCATCATCATCATCATCATCATCTTCATCATCATTATTATTATCATCATCATCATCATCATCATCTTCATCATTATTATTATTATTATTATTATCATCATCATCATCATCATCATCATCATCATTATTATAATTATTGCATTGTTCGTCTAAAAATAAAAGAATTATTTATAAATAACTTGCACTTGGAAACTAACACAAATCACCATCAGACGGAGGCAAGTAAAGCAAAAGCGCATGGGCCTGCATGCATAAATAAATGGATATAATTAAAGAAGCAGATGTGTATGTATAAATAGGGCTGCGCTTGCACGTACCTACATGTACATTGTATATATGTATGCATATATACATATATACATATATATTGAGAGTGGGGGAGAGAGGAGAGAGAGAGCAAGAAAGAATACAAACATAAATGTAAAATCCTTAGTTAATGAATGGCTTTATGTTCTGGCATATAATAATAAGCACGTCCGCCTCCATCCATTATCTCGATCAGATATAAGAAAACCAGAGTCAATTAAGGCAAAGATGCTTGGATGCGTTTGTTAAGAAAACCTGTGGCATGCATATGCCCGTATAGACCCCTACTCCCGAAACTCAGATGGCAAAACCAAGACAGGCATGGTTCTCCTCTCTCCCCTTTCCTGCATAAAGGAATTAAACATTTTCATTAAATGTATGCGCACAGTGTCAATTCAGGTATCGATGGATTACAATTCTACAAAACTAATCGGAATAAATAAATGGTTGTACTGATGCCTGTTCAAAATTTGGATTGGGCTTGTATCGCAGCTTTTTCTTCGCGCTTTTTAAGTTCACATGGATACGATGAGGTTTAATAATATGTTCCAGTTTATCATTATGCAGTACAGGCCGCAGTAATTCCCTTGCTATAGCAACTCGATTTGCACCTCGGAACATCCTGTGCATAGTCAATCAATCAATTAATCAATCAATCAATCAATATCGTTTTTATTGTCTCCAATCACAATATTTTGTTAACAGTACATACATGCAGCGATAGCCAGTATAAATAAAATAGCATCAATAGAAAAAGCAAAAAGTGTCAACTGGACAATAAGTTGTTGATTAAACTTATCGTCGCGGTGGGAGGCAACTGGGAAAGAAACGATCTCTTTCCGCTAAGGAACCATTTGGTTCCGCTAGTAAGGGTCACCCTTTCATGTTATTATTGAGGCAGCACATTGAAGAGATACGGCAGTCAAATACAAGTCATTATAATAGTTAACTAAGCAAAGGTAGTGTGACCAAAGAACAGACCATCACACGCACTCATTATAAATTGTTTAACATATATATTCTAAGTCTAGCCTTAAACAGACGAATACTACTAGTTAGCCGTATAAGGATAGGCATGGCATTCCAAGTGGATGACCAGCGTAGGGCCTATTTAAGTGAGAATTCACGCGCATTTGTTCGACAAATGATTTTCTGTAATTGGAAGAGGATTGTATGTTGTAAAGGTTCATAGTAGAGGTGAGAATAAAGTGAGTGTCAAAGTTGATGGTGGTTATGAGTGGACAAATTTGTACATAAACTCATTTGTTTGTAGTAATGTAGTAATTTAGTGCAAATCCAGAATCTTTAAAGTCTTAAACAGGTCATCGGGACGAGCAGTGGTAGGCCAAGCTCTACGCGCTTATTATTGATTTATGACGCGCTGACCATCTATATATAGGCCTACCTGTATGGGCAAAAAATGCATTTGCAACAGAACCAGCCATTTCAAAATTTGCTTTCACAAATGTCAAGATTTTGGAACAATCTAATGATTATGTGGTTGGCCACGTGTAGTCACTATTAACCTACAATTCCGAGTACAAGTAGGCCTACACCATTCAAAGATTTTTAAGATTAGTATTATTAGTATTCTTCAGCAATAAAATTAATGTTTTAAGCGTGTTATTCCGTTTTAGCGTCTAAATAAATTGAATTGTTTATAAAAATAGAGGGTCGGTCTTGGTCTTGGTCTCGGACCACCCGGTGTTGGTCTTGGTCTTGGACCTCTGGGTCTTGGTCTCGAGGTTTTGGTCTCGTGCCCAACACTGATAATATAATATGTCCGAAGTAGCGCAGTTGTCTAGCATGGACGTGTTTCAACTGTTCATTTCTTGCCTCTGCCAATTCGTATAGGCCCTACCCGCTTCTTGGTCATGATTTGCATCTAAGAAATTCTCATCTTTCTAACGCACTTGTTTTCAAACGCTTGAATGCCTTTCTCCGTCTGTTTCTTTAACGTCTAGGCTTCTCAACCATGCGTTGCTACTGGCCACACCCGAGCTCCAATCAGTCTCAATTTAGTCCTTTTGCTCACGGACTTGTTCTTCCATATTTTCGTCAACTTGACCATAATCGCCATCCCATGGCCATCCTTGATTTCACCTCGCACGCGCAGTCCGCATCTTTCGCCACCCTGCAGCCCAAATACACGAAGGAGTTTACTTGCTCCAGTCTTCCGGTGCCCACTTAGATTTTAAGTATATCTTCTGTGTTAGTCATTTGAAGTTGTAATGTAGTGCAATTGCGGGCGAAGAACTTGCTCAAGGTCCCTACACAGTGACTTCTCGGACGAGGGTCGAACCCGCACACTCAGCACACAATCAGCGCTACGGGCCGACCACTCTAACCAATCGGCTACCGTGCCACACATCAATCGGCCACCGAGCCACGCATGTATTTGCGGCGAACCAGTCATTGACATGGGAGAGTTCCTTGTTAATAAGAGAAATGAGGGCATCATAAGAGTTGTGCAGGGAGAATAGACTCGTGTCGTCTGCAAAGAGAGGAAATAATAGTAACGTCTGGATATTGTGTAAGCAGAGTGAATGCAAACAAACGATTAATTATACAAGATGCTTATCATCGGAGAGACGCTCGTTCCTGGGCGTCACGTGATAGACTCTCTGTTCCCAAAATAGACGTCATCTGCATTGTTTCCGCTTCCTCTCCATCATGATCTGTTCCACCTCGTTCCTTCGTCTCCTTCTGTGTCGCTCCCTTTCTCTACATGCTCGCCCTGTGGACTACGCCTGCCCTTGAATTCCCTCTGTTTGTATGTGTGCTGCTGTCAGTTCCTCTCTCACTTTCTCTCTGTCTGTCTGTCTGTCTGTCTGTCTCTCTCTCTCTTTCTCTCTCTATCTCAGAGAAAATATTCTTTAAGGGCCATTCACCAGAGATACATTGTATGAATCACCGATCGTACACTCGTAAAATCCAAAATTCTAAAGCGTTGCCTAAAGGCGAAGCGGAGGCCACCGGCTTATTCATGAGTGCTGCGTCGGGTCAAATGGGTCGTCAAGAGATGCCAAGTAAAGAATCGAAACGGGTTGCCATGGAGCCGATGGTAGGGTTGAGATAATCGAAACACAATTCACTTCCCTGGCGTAATTACCTCGATTTGCTCAATGCCGGGATAACATTGTTAGGTTGTCGGCTGGACGCTTAGCTGAGAAGCCCATTTCCAATAAAGAGTCCCCTCCGCAACTACGCGTATAAGCGATTCCCTTTGTGTGAGTTTAATGACGTCCAATTTCGAGGAACCGACGACCTCAGAAATCCAATCGAGACAATTACTCTGACGTTCGACAAACAAGCTTACTGCAAAATGGCTTCAGTTCTATAGCGTCCTGCTATGGCATCAGCAGACTCTTCTGTTGACTAGACACCAATGTGTGTCTCAAGGAAAAACAATGGCTGCGTTCTCCAGCCATGCAAGTGACCATTGGTTAATGGAGGCAGAGATGTTCAACAATGTGAGCTCAGATCGCAACTGTAGCATTAGTAGCAATAGTAAATTCCATTGGCAATCTTGGCAATGGTGTAACATGAAAATGATTATTATCAAAGTGTGTGGATTGGTGGTGACACGGGGGATCTGGGAGTTCGAGTGGAGCGACTTCAAATCCGGGTAAGAGTGAGTGATTTCGGTCCTCAATAAGATCATAATGTCATAATTTTCGTTTAATATCAAAATTTCTAACTCACAAGCTATTGTACAGGCGTCGAATTTAACTGTTGGCAGTCATGCAGGGCGTCCGTTAGTTATACATAAAATGTAACCAACGCCGCCGCTTAGCGAAGGAAGACCTACTCAACCTTACGGGGACACGGGAATCGAACTCCAGCTCTGCACGCCTTTATTCTAGGTCCCTCCACAATTCGGAAGATGCTGCAAGGAAAGGGATTCACTGCTGAATAAGGTAGGATCATTAACCCTCGACGCCATCTTACGACTAGACCCATGAGGAAACGACCGTCTGGGGACGCCTGCATCTATACCACACATAAACAACGACTATAGTATACTGTACATAAATATATTACTCGTACAGTATAAAAAAAACGATGGCTATGACTGTGGCCATTACCATATAACGATGATATATATATATATATGCATTTGTATTATATTTGTGCATGTAAATGATGCGGCTATAAATAAAAATGTGCACTGTTTGGCTGTTATTACTATTATTTACGCGACGTTTCAATCATAATTAAATGTTTGCATCACAGAACATAAAATTGCAATGTTTTAGACAGGTCTGGCTGTACAGTGGGAAAACTTTGACGACTTGAGGAAAGACAGAGAGACGTGCAGTAGGACGGAGATGACTAAAACATGGAGAATGGGAGGTAGGTATAATGGTAGAATATGTAAACAGTAATATAATTTTGGAACATACAATGTACAATAATGCAGTAATATATAGTGTAATATGTTACGTAGTGTAATAACTAATGTAATGTTTGATATGGTATATAATTATAGTAGGCCTACCCAATATGTAGTAGGGTGACACAAAAGTTCGTTCACCGTTCTCAAACTTAAATATTTAGGTCAAAATTATTCGGATCGCTCAAATATTTTTCAAGCGCATACAGTACTGAGATATTAAATAACTCTGAAAATATGAAGTCAAACGTGCGTTCAATGACGTGACGGTGTACACTGCGGCGCGCGAGATGCATTTCTGGCTCGTGCACGGTTGTGACTTCACCATTATTCACGCCACTTAATTGAGTAAAAAATAGGAGCATCGACACTGGACTGTGGAAGACTGGTGTTTATGTTTTGTTTACCAATGAGTCGCCATTCAAGGTGTTTATGTACCGAATGCACAAAACGCTACAGTTAGAGGTTCACAGGAGGAGGACGGTCCGTCTGTTCCGCAGATGATGTCCGTCAGTGATAATGGGGGTGGAATGACGGCCAGGGTTCTCACAAGCCTTCGTTTTGTGCTAGATGGTACCAGACTGAACTCGCAGTAAGCCTACTACATTGCACATATTCTCGAGCAATACGCGAAGCCAGCGTTCGAGAGACAACGTCAGTGTTACGCAACGATAGTTAATTGCTGGCAATGATCAACAAGGAGTATTTCAACAGGATGGTGTAGGCCTACGCTGTAACGATGAATTGGCCAGACTACATAATCCCGTCACGCATAAAGCCGAAGGATTGGTCACCAAAACTCTCCAGATATCTTTCTTATTGAGAATTTGTGGAGTATTTGGTTTCTCCGCGTTTATAAAAATCCAAAATCAGAGACGCGTGATCAGCTGAAACGTCGCCTCGAAATTGGAGATCGATCGAAATTGGGAAAACTTCAGTCGCTGATTCGGAATATATCGAAGGTCCATAGAGTTGGTGCTGTCATTAAGCAGAACGAAAACACGGTTCAATAATAGCCTACGTCTGTGAGACCTATAGGTAACAATATTGTGTTATGGTCAACTCAAGGATTTGTCGTCTACTAGGCCAAATATTTTGCTGACAGTGATATTATGATGAACAAACTGTGTCAGATGTCAGTTTTTTCCGGGAAACTGGTCCTCTTTAATTTTTTAATATATAGTGGCAACCACTGACCCGATCAAAGTCAAATTCATACCAATATATTTTATTTTACTTATGTATTCACTGACAAAATATCAGAAGAAATACGAGGCCCTTCCTGAGAAAACGCATTTTAAAACGATGAGCGAACTTTTGTGTCACCCTACCTACACGTGTCTAAAAGGCCTATGACTTTAGTTCTATTTTTTAACCTGCGGGTTGGCAATGAGAGCACTTCATCTACATGATGTGTTTATAAGAAATTTTTCTCGCTAAGCATCTCATATTCTCTGTAACTCTAATTCTGTACCTGCATTACATGTGTATATATATAAACATATATATATGTACATATATTTGTATGAGCATAATATTTATTCTCTCTGTATATCCTGTCTATCATGCACACGTGAATATAAATATACGTATATGGTGTTTCTGCAAAAGCTGCAGGCCGTAGTTAGGTGATTAGCTCGATGAAGATGAAAGAGAAACTCTAAGATGCTTTTCATGTCACCGCGAAAGCAAAACCGTCCATTGCCAAGTTAGCAAAGAATAGAGTTGCTTAAGCAGTGCGTCTGTGTCCTATGCCTATAATCCTCAGCATGACATTCTTAGATCTGCAAAATGACATGGAATTATTATTATGCACTGCTGTGTGTGCCTCCTTTGCACTGCTTCGTAATGCATATGTTACTGCAACGAAGTGGCTTGTCAAACTGACACTAAACCTATTCAATACTGTATTCAAAATGCTGCTTTTAATTCACAAACTGAGTATACGGTCATTTGACTGCCTATTTTAGTTAGTTGAATTGAATGGGCTAAAGGTTGTGTAACGAGAAATGGAAAGGAGAAGTGGCTATCATATCATATCCATAGTAGTAACCAATTCCAACCTTTTATCTGATGTACGGAGATACATGTAGGGTGTCATAGCGTTGTAATTATTATTATTACACTAGCTGGGACACCTGCCTTGCCCGGAGTGAGGCAGGTTTTTGGCCCTGGAGAGGAGGAAGACGGCGGCCGCTTGTTCACCAGCCCCTCTACTGGGTGTGCTAGGTCATCCCCGAGCGAACGGCGAAGGTTTCGAGTGACTAGGTGTAAAAGTGTGCAAATGCATAAACGGACAGAAACGAAAACACACAGAATCTAGATTTACATGTAAATAAATAGTGTTTATATACACGTACATTGTATATAGACACTGATGCGTATCTAGTACATATCCATCTGACCGACTATGCAAGCAATACTGTATGCCTGGTACCTGTACGCTATCTCGCAGGTGTTTCGTCAACACGCTCCTGGCGAATGAGAAGGAAACTTTGCTTCTATGGGTGTGGCGGAGGTGTGGCCTAGGTTTTTGGCCCTGGAGACCAGGAAGAGGGCGGCCACGTGGTTCGCCAACCCCTCGACTTTGTGTCCCAGGCGTTCCCGAGCCAACGGCGAAGGTTTCGAGTCAATGGCTATAAAACTGTGGAAATGCATAGCCGTACAGAAAGACACACAGCATACTCTCTTTATTTATAAGATTGTTAATCAATCCTTATTGTTTTCTCCATTATAAAATCTGCGCTGTCAACATTTTACACAAAGACAGTTCGCAGTTCACCAACTTCACCGACCAACATGTCAACCATCAGGCAACAGTCATTCAAAAATTGCAGTCGCGCATCTATTAGTAATCGTGCTGCAATCGTAAATAGTAATCGTGTTGTAATCGTAAGTTGGCATGTACAACAAATAACAATGATTGATGACAATTTTGCATATTAGGGCTTAGATTACTCTCAATCATGCCACTTAATTTAAAATATCAATGGGTTATTATAATCACCAAGCAAGTAAAAAACACTGAATATAGGCAAATGCTGTAATAATTCTGCTCGAAGTTAGAGTGATAGACGTAGCCGAACTGTGGCATTATTTCGCCTCCCCTCACAATGACTATTTCTATTAAAAAAGTAGCAGATGTTCTGTTTCTGTTATGATAACTGCAGTAATTTCTATTTACAGCATAAATTAGGCTACGAAAGGACGATTCAGAGTCGCGCTCCTCGGCAGTAGGCCTACCCTGTTGTACGGAGGAAGCTTCATCGATTGTCAGCATCTTATTGATACTTATAGCTGTAGTCCCAGAAAGTACAGCAACACTACAGCATCGGCCTTCGTCTTTTTGACAAGAGTTTTTCGATTCACTCTCGCCCTCCCTATCTCTCTATTCCTTTCCTTCTTCCTATCCATATATCTATTTCTCCCAACCTCTCTCCCTCCATTCATATCTTCCTCTCCCTCCATGTTTCTCTGTACCACTCTAGCAGTCCATATCTCTCCCTACCTATCTCTCTCCCTCCCTTCATATATACATATATATATATACATATATATATATATATATAACTCCCTGTATATACACATACATATATATAAATAGAAATATATAAATATATATATCTTTGCTTAGTTTTCACTGTAAGAGCCTTATGCTATAATTTTATATTCGCTTATCTTTGCGAGGGGAAATTTATCCATGGCGTTCGCTGCCTAATTAGGCGTTGGCGATCGTCGGTCAATTGCCCTTATGCTTCACTCGGTAGTATAATTGGGTCTCGAAGAAAACGGGGCTAATTGCACCGGATGAAGTGATAATCGAGGCAAAACACTAGAATCTTCCCTTGCATTCAACTAATCTTCTGAGATTCAGTTAGTCAGAAAGAGAGACAATTGAAGGGCCTACCTCAGATAACTGGTAACGGATAGAGATATCTGGCAACGGATTTTGATACCTGGCAACGGAAAGCAATCAAGTGGCAAAATCGAGGCAATCGGGTCATGTAAACAGAAGGGTTTCGCAAATGATAATTGTATATTATATTTTGCAATCACTTTGACCAACACACAAATATGTTTTGCTAGGATATTAAGTAACGCTGTGGACAAAGCAAGACGAAGCAGCCACTAAATGTAGCAACGCATGTCGCTGCTCCTTTGCCACACATGCAGCAGCGCCTACCTCTCCCTCGCAAGGTCATTGCAACGCCTACAGCAGAGCTTATCTCCCTCTCTTGCATTGCAGTGTAATGTGAGATATTGTAATCGAGCATTATATAGCGCGCATCAGGATATTTACTCAGAGGCGCTCTCTGCGGTGGCCTACATGATTTTAAACATCCTTATGATCAAAAAAATGCATTATCTAGCGAAACTCTGCAACGCTTAGCCACGCCTGTGCAGCACCCATCCCCGTTGAAGCACAAGCTCTATATATGAGGATGTATTTCAACTCGCCACTGGTAGTACTTGGCCTGTGCCAGTCCCAAGCCTAGATAAAGGAGGAGGGCGACGCTAATGATCTCTGTTATCACACAGTGTCGTTAAACTGCAACTACCTACCTAAAACAGACGGTTCTTGGTGGATTTTAGGTAAAGGTACACATTCGGTGGCGGACGTCGCGGGGTATTCACGGTTTCGGTTGGCTTTGAAAGTATAAAGTATACAGTGACGGTGCATGTATCTCGTCGTAAATCGTCGCTATTTCTACTAGCATGGATTCCTGCCTCATGAGAGAAGAGGTGCCTTCTACAGTATTTTTTGCAGTGTTCGTCAGAGATCGTTGCTGGTCTGGTTTGCATACAGCATTGCCATTCAATGCGAAGCGTTTGCGACAATAACTTCTATAAGTGACCACTGAGATTAATTTCGGATATATTTACTGTATACTTTACGGAATAGTTCGATTGTTCGACGTTATTCGACTTCATTTCAGTTGACTTGAAACAAAGCATGCCGTTCTTATTCTGTTGAATATAGGGTATTTGCTGAACATGTCGTCTGTTGCAAACAGACGTGTACCTTACACTCTGCGTGCACGCAGAGGTCATGCTGGTCACTTGCTGAACCCAACAGCAAGGACCTAACCCCGTGAAAATTAGATCTGCTTAACTTACAGTACAAACAAATCTATAGTACATAGTGCGTGTGTTTGCATGTGTGCATGCGTGCGTGTGTGTGTTGAGTGTGTGTGTATATAATATGCTATAGTAAAACACACACACACACCTACACACAAACACAAACACACAGCTACATGTATACACATACATATAAATATAGGCCTTTATACATGTATATGTAGGCCAATATATTATGCGCTCTTTGAACGGTTAGACGGGTCACCGTTCGCTGCGTTCTGCAGTTTATGGAGACCTTCTTGTACCACGCTTCCTTACTGACACTCGAGCAGAGCGCTCGTTCTCTACCATTTGGTGCCCGATTATTCTGGAAAGTATTTTGGATGGAAATCCAAACAATTCCAGTCAACGCACGAGAATCCTTTCCAGTCACACTTAAGACGTAAAACGTTAGAATTAATAAACTGTAAGGTATCGGTATATATACACGTTTCAGCGCTTTGAGAAGTATTTGTACGTAAATCGGTATAGGCCTATAAATTTCCAAAAAGAAACATAAATATGCACATATAAATAAATATGCGTTATGACAACAGCGCTGCAGAGAAAATAGGCCTAACATGACAGATATTGTTGGACTGATAGCTCGTATTACTCGATCACGGACGCTATTCGGACGACGGATGTGATGTTTTCGAGTTGACATTATCTCCTCCAATGGTCGGCTGTAATCCGATGATTTATGTAGCGTCGCTATTTATCTGATCGCCCATGTTCACCAAAAGCACATACGTACAGTTACACAACAACGATGTTCAAATGATACGTATATTCAGGGTTTACCACCTGTTGAATTCTCGTTGCCATGGATACGAACGATCCTTGTTGTTCATCCTCGGCCAAGCGATGCAATAATAATTATTGCTTATATGGCCGCAAGAGCGAGCTGAGCTTTATTTGTGCACATCGTTTGCGCATGTTATATATTATGTGCTGCTGGACTTTGACTTCTTAGAAAGCCAATCGGCCATTAAGTAAATGTTCCGTTTGCGCTGGATGAGATAGCTGACCAACGATCTCTTCTTAGCCTGCGTAGAATAAGGTGGTAAAAAAGGGAATCTGCACTCGACTGCTGGGATGTAACCAGAATCAGTGTACTTGTACACTATACGGTATGCTATGGAATTCTTGCGGGTTCGATGAAAATAATCGTGCTTAAGTTGAAACCGGATTGACACAAAGAACTATGTTCAATTAGAAGCTGGATCGATGAGAGAAATATTGGTTAAATAGAAGTTGGATCGATGAAACTGTTATTGCATCACTAGAAACTGGATATATTAAAATGGCTCTTCTTTAAATAGAATTCAGTTTTCGTCAATCCTGCTTCTATTTAAGCAGCATTTTTTCATCGATCCAGCTTGCAGTTGAGCATAATTCTTTGTGTTATTCCAGTATCAACTTTAGCACGATTATTTTAATCGATCCCGCCTCCGTCTAAGCGATATTTTTATTCGCGACATTTTCTTGCAACATGATCATCGGATACCGCTCCCAAGGACTGCCACTCTATTCTTAGCTCAAATTCACTTCCTTCAAAAAGCTGCTCAAAACTCACTATTTCTCCTTGACTTTCAAGGATATGGAGATCTCAGTGCATCAGCACATGGCCACTAACTATCCATGCCTCAGATTCACACTTCGGTATGGCCGTGCCCGCGTCATAACTTAAGTAATTAATTAATAAAAATTAATCATACACAGTTGACAGATGTCATCATGTACAGCTGAATCTGAGTTGTGTCTTTAATGTGGAGCGACGACGGGTGCAGCCGTCAGGACGCTGTCACCGAGCAGTTCCTCCTCTTCCTTGGCAGAAGATGACGCCTGTATGCGAGCCATCCATCGAGCCAGAGGGCGCACGTACAGTACTGGCGTTAGTCACGTGACGATCAATAAATGAGAGTAGCACCACAGATGACTAACGGTCGAGGTCACTCTATCGAAGGCTCCTCTTCCTCGGCCAGTGCGAATAAGTTTTATTTATCTGTATATCCAAGCAAGTCAGGAAGGATGGAATGTTGGTAAAGTAACTGACGTCTCTTTTGACGCTCGCTGTCTTTCCTTCTGTATGTTTTCAATGTCTAGTTGGTATACGCTGTCATCTCTTCTTCTGTGTGTCACATGTCACTGCTCTCTCTCTCTCTCCCCACCTCCCTCTCTCTCCTTCTCTGTGTCTGTGTCTGTCTCTGTCTGTTTGTCTGTCCGTCTCTCTTTCCCCTTTGTTTGTCACATCATTGCCGTCTCTCTCGCTGGAAGGTCCTTCGTTAGCTTGCTGTTAAAGCGTTGTTGTATTAAATTTCCAATTAAAATTACAATACTAGACCAAATAGCAGCAGAGTTTTTATTGAACATCGTATATGTTTTGGCCTAAAGACTAATCGTGAGATCAACAGAATCTGACAGACTAAGATCCATTACATGTCTTAGAAAATAACGGAGCTGTTCACATTTTAAATGGCTTTATACAAATATTACACAAAATTAATATAAATTAAATGTCAAGGACCGTCTGACCAAGTGGTTGAAGCGATCGCCACTGGGTGTCACCATCGTAAAGATGTCTTCAGTTATAATAATAATAATAATAATAATAATAATAATAATAATAATAATAATAATAATAATAATAATAATAATAAGGCCAAACCGCAACAAGTTCGCCTCACAAACAATTGTAGGTCTATTCTTATTGTCATGCGAGATCATTCGACTTCAGGTAAAACGACCTTCTTCATCTAATTTTCGCACGGATTTGAATACACAGACGTTGAATAATTTATGCTGTTTCCCACGACGTTGAATTTTGAACACTGTAGAAAATGATGTCTGGTTTACCTTAAACGATTTGAAGACTAGTTTGTCAATCAAGCCGTGTATAAATTTCACGGTTAAAACAAGTAGTTCTGTCGTCTGTCTGCGCATTTTTACCTTCCAATGAGTGCTTTGTGACACTCATTGTGCTTACTGACATTTTGTGTCGCATCAGATGCAACCTTTATTCTAAATCAAGCACTGTGTGATCTTTGCATCTATGTCTGGATGTGAGGAGTTGTCCTTCGCAAGAGGTTGAAAGTCATTTGGTTCTCTGCCAAGTGATAAAAGAGTACAATACCGACCGTCGTCAACAGCAGGAATGAAAACTAGTTTATTTACGAAACATATTGGACAATCATCATGGCATCGTAGAAATTCCCACCAATTTCTCCAACCAATAAAAACTTAAAACAAGTATACATGTATGTATACATGTGTGGTGCCGCCGCCCCCGCTCCAGGTCGCTAATCCGGGGCGTGTTGTGGGGGCGGACGTTTATGTCCTCGTGGACCCTCTATTACACGGTTCGACCATCTATCCACTATCCGAGGCTCGAGGGATAAGGCCACGGCTCTTTTGTAAGAGGCAACTGCCGCCATGGCACGGTTTGGGTTGGTCATTAGGACCACAGGATCCACTATCCCTTCCTTATTTTACATGATTTCTGGGGGCAAGTTACCTTCCTTAGTTGCCGTTACATTAATAGGGGATTTCGCAGTTATCATCAATTGCATTATATCAAGCATCATCTTATTTTGTCCATCTCTCTCCTCCTTCTCTATTATTCTTCTCTCTTCCTTCTCTGTTCTTCTTCTTTCCTCTTGTTTCTCCCTCTCCATTCTTCTCTCTTCCTTCTCTGTCCTTCTTCTTTCCTCCTGTCTTTCCCTCTCCATTCTTCTTTCTTCCTTCTCTATTCTTCTTTCTTCCTTCTCTATTCTTCTTTCTTCCTTCTCTATTCTTCTTTCTTCCTTCTCTATCCTGATTCTTTCTTCTTTCTCCATTCTCCTTTCTCCATTCTTCTCTCTTCCTTCTCTGTTCTTCTTTCTTCCTTCTCTATCCTGATTCTTTCCTCTCGCTCCTCATTCATCTGCATATACCTATCAAATCTAGTTGACATAGAGGAGGAGGCACATGAGCCCATTTCTACGGTCTGCGTCCCAGTTTCCTCTTCAGACATTTTGTTATAATTTATTAAAACAAGATATGAGCATCAATTACATCAACGTCGATTCTATATTTATGGCCAGAGCAACTTGACTAATCCTGATATCAAGGATTGTATTTAAGTTTGAATTGAAACACAAAGTTACTTATCAGTTAATTCAAGCGTCTGTGTCCCCTCATCTTCAGTTCTCCTCAATTCTTCTGCTTCCGCCAGTCTTCTTCTTTGTCTACTTAGGCAGTACCACAACGACTCTGCGACCTACTTTTAACTGTCGTATATTAAGTCTACTGCAATATTCTAGTCGTTATCTTCCAAGTGACCTGACGATTGACTTATCTCTTGAGTTTAACTACTTTCGAATAAATTTTACAAGTCGACGGAATCTCAACCTGTCTTGTCCGAAATCTCGTAGCTAACTGACTAACTACTCTCTTCCCCTAGTTCATCACGCCGCGTCGTCCACAATGACCTTGACCTCTATATACGACTTTTATAGCAGCGTCCCTTCATTCCAAGAATCGGACCCCATGTCTGCCACGTGGCAAACTCTCTTCTGCCTTACTCTGTCTCCGGTCCACATTATATCAAATATATACATATGCATATTTATGTAACATTATTATTATATATATTTTATAAATATCCTTATATAGTTTTTATTATTATTATATTGCTCTTGTTATTTTAAATATCTATTATTCATACAATGCAAAAATATACTCTTTAATATCTACGGATGTCACACATGTATACATGTATATATGTATGTATACATGTATATATGTATACATGTATATATGACTAGCGTCGTCCTACTTCAATATACCTTTACCAGTAAGTATTTTGTGCTTAACGACCTTGTACCATAGTTATTTAAAAACACTTGTGCACCAATTGAAAACTTGTTAATTTTTTTCTGTGCAATTGTTGGCGAAGCTGTTCACATAATTTTTAGCACCGGTGAATAATGTGGTCTGCCTGACGTTGCTTTTGTGGGCGTCGATTACTCACTACAAGTGTTTTCGTTACGTGAATAAGGGTTTGGACTCGCCATTAGTTTGAGCTTCGTTTGAGCTTATGAAATCCATTTTGATTTTTCCTCTTTACTTGGTTTTCTATCAACCACACTTTGGAAACGATGAGAAGTAGGATTTCAACGCAGAGAACACAATAAATCCATGATAATTAGCAGTGTATTTAAATAACAGCTCAGATGAAATCGATAAATATCGATTTAAAGCAGTTCTTGCAGTTAACGCTCGTAATAGTAAACTCCAGATCTTGTCTAATGCTAAGTATATAATATATATATATGTATATGCCTCATCTCTTTGCTGAAACCGACTCCAACCAATAGGCCGCTATAATGCATTATATTGTATGTAGAAATACTTTGAAATTTAGCATATATGCATAAGTGCCAAGTAACTTAGAGTTCTGCTCATATTTAACAAAAGGATCTGCATCCGAAAGTTCCATATTCAGATCGAGTGATTGTAGAACTAAGTCTAGCAAACATTCGTTGTCGAGCTGATCTCCATCGTTTTTGTTTCACTTTTTAACGGAATGCGGTAAAGGTCGACCCGATTCAAACCTGCGAAGAATCCAATCGCCCAGCCATTCTGGCAATGCCTGAATGGGAGCGAGGAGATACTTTGCGTCGTAGCCAACGAGGTAACGGGCTCGAGGGTGCCGACCAAGAAGAGCGTGTTCATAAGCGTCGATCACTGGAGACAGACAGAAAGATCCAGGTCGTCGATCTTCACTAAATTCCGTTCCGATCACTTAACAAAAATGTATGCGAACATTTATACAGCGCCTTTCGAGGACTTCCTACGGATGCCTATTAAGCCGTAACGGATGATGATAATTGCTGTGGCCAAATTTATGAAGGTATTGTCTTTAGCATTTCTTCAGTGCGCGTCCTAAACTGCGAATGGCGAATGTTGGGACCTCTTAAGTGCGTTGAATACGCATGAATTATATGAGATGGCTGTTGCAACCCAGAGACAGACGAGATAGGAAATTGTGGCAATAGACTGAAATGTTATTTTTGGTTGAGCCTCGATTTTTCATTGTCACGGGCATTCGTGCATTCTATGAAGGAATGGACTCGCTTTCCAATGGCAGCGTTCGTCTTTCCTACTTCTTGCGCTATAAAGTCCAGCATAGAGGAAGAGATAACTTTTCAACGGTACCGAAACTTATTTCAGCTATCCAGAGTGCCATTACTCGTAATTGCACAACCTTTTCTACATCTAAATAGTTCCCTGGCTTGTTCACTTATAATCAAGAGCCGTAGATGATCTATAATTGTATATCCAATCTGCGCCAAAACCTGACATCAACATTGTGATGAACACGTGTGAGAGGATCAAATATCGGCATTTGCGTTCCATAGTAAAGAGTACTTGTATACACAACCAATCAGAAATAATTCTACTTTGAGTGCACCGGATCGTCGCTCACTCCTCTCTAATAAGCGAGGCCTACTCATCGCCCACACAACTACTAAACAAAATCGTGCCTTCTCAGAGTTTGACCCCTCGCTCTGGCGTTGCGCTTGTCCCTCAGGGTTCACTCTGGCTCTTTTTACACTCGCCTTAAGTCCTATTCAGCTGTGCTGGGATCGGGAGCGTTCCTGAGTAGTTACCTTGAAGGGGCGCTACATAACTCTCTGTAATGAATGAATGAATTAATTAACAAGCAATCTTAAACATAACTATAGGGCAATAATTAGTCCGAGGTAGTTTCTCTGATGCGTCAATGAGGCTTTCAAATACTGTGATACTTGGAGGATAGCTGACTCAGCGATCGAGGTCGACAGGACACGCCTTCATTTCGTCATCAATGATCTCATATTTCCACCGCAAGAGCTAGTTTCATGCAGTAGACATCAGTAAGTTGGCAGCTAACAACAACGCTGTAATGTTTTCATATATATATATATATATATAGTACATTACACAATGCTTCTTCGATGCTCAGCCTCCTTCATCTTTACCTTTATAGGAAACGCATTCAGCACATTACTTCTCATTGACTTTATATCATCTGGATATCTAACTGCTACTCTTCGCCGGGCGACTGACGAAGCGCTCCTCAAATTTGTACATATGCGCATGTCACAGATTTCGTGATGATGACGAATATTATTGATGATGATCATGATGATGATAAGAGTAATAATAATAATAATAATGTTATAAAATAATATAATCTATTTTAATAATACTACCATGGAAAAAATATTAATAATAATTATAATAGCAATAATGCACATCTGTTATTTAGTTTCTTAGAATATGAGGAATTAGATTTACCTCGGGCATTAAAAAACTATTAATATTGCGTTGGATATGACTTTGGAAACGTTCTAGATCATGCCATAACTTCACGTGGTGGATGGATTATATAGGCCTACATGTATGTGTCTCTTCGTCTGTTTCTAAGGTTGGCTCTCGCCGTTGTAGTAGGTCTATGGATCTTGTCCAATGCTTCCATCAAAAGAGCGTGGCGCTATTTATAAGTGAACCTTCGACTTTTATAGACTACGCAATTAAGACAACAGCTGCAGGCAGCGTAGACTTACTATAGGCGATATAGTCATCTCCGTATTCAGCTTTCACTTCAGGAGAAGTTCTTTGCCAAAGTTCAGCACATAAGATTCTACGGCTATCTCCAATTGTCGTTCGGAAACTTCCAGGCTCGATCAGACTTGCTTTGCATCCAAAATAGTGGATGGTTCGTCTGAAAAGAAACAAGCTGATCATGTCTTGAAATTGTAATTTGTTGGACTTATGAAAATAGCGAGTGATTAACTAAAATATTTCACCTCAATTTGTGAATCATCGTGTTTTTATGAGTTGGATTGAGAGGCATTTCAAGAGAAAGAGAGTCGTCATATTAGTTGCAATGTTCAGATTATAGCAGTAGTTTAGATTGCAAGGCTGATAACAAAAATGTCTACCCGAACAAATAATATACCAGATGTGCAGTTATCCTGTTGAATTGGGGTAAGCCATCGACCGACTATGGCACAGATTATCGATATCTGAGCGCAAATTCACTTAAAAAGTCGACTCTTCCGCACTCTGGTGATAAGACTTGCAAGTAACTGGGTGCGATCCGCATAAGCAAGAAGAAGATAAACGTTGGAGATTTTTTCCCAGTCCTCGTTTTAAAGACTTTTACTGAGTTGTTTCTTTCTCATTAATTTGAAAAGTGTTTTGATACCTTTTTATCGACTCCGAAAATGTTCATTAAACGGTTTGTTTCTGTAAAACTTGATTAACTCTTTCTTTGTAGTCCACTCTCTCAATCTAGTTGAGACGGATAGAAATGCATAGTTGCGTGACTCAAGCATCGAATGTTTAAGTTCACACCGATTTTTTTACCGCATGAGAAGCACAACATAAAAATTAAAATAAACTTCTTGACCTACCGGATTCCATCAGTGAATGCCTCCACTCCGTATTTTGACACAACGTAAGGAAGACCCATCGCCCTGCTTATTCGTCCACAGATGCTCGCAGTGTTGACTACGCGACCTTTCTCTTTCTTCACCAGAGGCAAAAAAGTCAGCGTGACGTCAATTAAACCCCAGAGATTTACGTCACACTGATCCTTGAAGTCATCAACAATAAGCCAGTCTGGAGACCCAGTGGTCAGAAGAGAACCGGCGTTGTTCAGTATCCCCCAAAGACCTAAAACAACGATCGCCTACAAATCATCAATCACAGTTGTTACACAAATTTCCGTAAGCAGTCAACCTAATCCATCAATATCGGGAAATGCTTATAATGCAACGGAGATGCTGGAAAATTCCAGTTAAATAACCCACCAAGAAGTGATTCAATATGACGGCAAACTAGGCTAGACCTCCTATTGGTTGGTAGATATTCAACTTCCGTTTCAATTTGTTTAATAAGCCTATGCCTAATGTCATAATTTCCAGATATTACATAGTTGTTGAATTCGAATGTCATACCGGTAATTCTTGTAAATGCGAGATTCCAATTTAGATGCGTTACAAAAGACGCGAACAACATTTAGAGAGCTTGGAGACCAAACAATAATCTAACCTGAGCAGTTTTGTTCTACCGAGTTTTGTTTTGTTCCGTTTTATATTACCGCTCATTATTGAACCAGTTAATTAGGCCTACTTCAGAATTTTACTTGCTTAAACAACGTTGACTGGTATGTGCTACCTTAGCCAACTGCTATACTTGCAAGCATGTCACGGTGACCCTCCCCGTATCAAGTTTACGTAGTAGGCCCTATATATATTTTTTAGTTTTGCATATGATATTATTTCTGCATTTATGACTGAAATGCTATAGCCTGACTTTTATAATACTCAGCAGATAGGTATCAGAGTCGGGTCAGTCGACTCTTGAGGATACGTAGAACTAGCACTCTACTTGATAAGGACTGTGAATTCGGAAAACGAACCTCTTCCCTGTGGAAGTCTTTCCTTGACGTACTCGAGTGCATTGCGAACACTTTCCTTCCTGGCGACATCCAAAGAGATGGCTTCCAAGCGTTCAGAACAGACCTTTATCAGTTCCGTCTTTCCCTTCTCCGTCAAACACCCGGCAAACACGTGACATCCCAACTGATCCAGTCTCTTCGCTATCAAATTCCCAAATCCAGTGTCACATCCGGTTATAAGGATATATCGATCTTTGTAGTCTCCAACCAGTGGAATCCGGATGATATGATCCAAAAATCTATATAGAATGAAAGCAATTAGGCCTACGATGAAGGCTGTAAAGCAAGAGATGGTTTCAGCGATTGAGCACATTATACTCATCATCTACAAGTCGCAAACTCGGTTGTTAGACTTATAATTCTCTCTTCGTTTACTTGTGATAGACGATATTTGATTTTCCGTGATCAAAACAATAGACTAACTAGTTGAACGTCTTCGCGAGAGGTTGCCCACATGTGTGTACATGTGGGCCTACATAAATACATGCACAACTCGACGCAAAGTCTGGCCCAACTATTGAACTTTGGTATCTCTGCGTATTTAACAAGGGTGAATAGGAGGGCGTTTAATCTGGATTACTCTGTGCAGAATATCTGGAGTTTCTCAGCAATTTAACGTGGCTACAGTCTTCTTCGGTCATCGGATTCTCGCGAAGTTGTTCGACCGATAAACTTTTGGAAACTCGTGGCACTCGATGCACTAAGACACTGCTTAGCCTAAAATGTGTCCTACGTGCACAAATTAATTGCTCTGCAATGTTACTGCCATTGCACCGTAGTTGCGTATGGTGCACTTCTGAACTAATTTTAACCCCTACGTGTGATATTGTATTTCATAATTGTGTTGTAAGCCTAGGTGTAGGCCTATTGTGGAGGGATAGTAAAAAGATCAACACGTGTAGATCAACAGTCTACTGATTAGAGCAATCAGTTAATTTTAAGAAAGGCGCTAGAAAGTTAATCTTTGAATGAATGATCGACACTTAGGGTCTACTTGTTGTCTTTTAGCACGTGGAAGATTTCAGAATGCGTTGGATGACGCCACCTAGGGAATCGTAAGTGAGTTGGAGAGCAATGACGATTTTCAATCTTGTAACATCCACCACACTTCGGTGCTCTGATATTCTCGACATTCTGGTAGGCCTATCTCGAAGTCTAATTATATGGCATACATGCAAACATACATTGACTCATTCAAAAATTTATATAGCGCCACTTCAAGGTAACTACTCAGATTGCTTCCAACTCGAGTCCGGACAAAAAGGTACGTCTTCAAATGGTCATAAACTTAGCAGTACACGGTCTAGGGAGCATACGTATGCCTATATAGCTCCCGCGGGGTGGCCATTCCAAACGCTAGGGTCCAACACAGATACTGTAAATTTAGCATTACTACTGTACGAGCAAATTGGACCATCAGAGTCCCTTCTCAGCAGAGCGAATCGAGCGACTACTCCATGCCCCAAACTGGCTGATAGAGATCCCGGACCATTAAGTTGGTGCAAGGCCAGGTTGACATCGGTAGAATAGAGAGACAACTGTATACTGTCGATTGTCGAATATGAAACCAATGCAGAACCTCCAGCATAGGCCTATATCTAGTGATATGGCTATAATCTGGCGTATGTCCTATAAGGTGCGTAGCAGCTCGCAGTTCACGATCAAGACTAGACAACCGGCTAGACCAGAATAAAGGGTTAAACGGTAAGTAAGCATATGCTTACGTATACATACGCAAATACGCACTTGTATACATTATGAAGGTAGGCACTTGTATACATTATAATTATGAAGTTATATATCAATGTAAGTACATACATGTATGTATGTATGTATGTATGTATGCATACATGCAAGAGTGCATACTTACATTTTGGCTATGCATAGGCAAGTGACAGGTTTGAGTTGCTAGAGTCGCATTAGAAGTTGCATTCGACTTTATTATTCCGTGACGTCTGCTGTCTGTATAAAATAAACACATTGAAACGATCGTATGCATTGTCCACCGACTGCTGCTCGTGCTCAGGCCGTTTGGCTGCCCTCTACTGATGGGGGCTCCCGGTAGGCTAAACGGTCAAGGGTAAATGCCTCCGACTCCCGACAGAGCGTTGTCAGAAGCACACCTCCTGCTTTACATGTAAATAGAATGACCTTTCACCGGAATTACATGCACGTCTGTTTCCTAAATCTTGTAGTCGTACGTTTTTGTACATATAAACCTCACATTTTTGTCCGGGCTGGAGTTGGCAGCGCTTTTAGCAGGTGCCTTGAAAGGGCGCTATATAAATTTCTTGATGAATTAATATAAGCGACGCGATGGCACGAAGCTCAACTGCACACGATCTAATAAAAAATATTTATTTATTGATTTCTATGAAATGCCGCAAACCATTAGAGTACATTAACTGTTTAGTACCTTGGTCTAATTCGAATGCGGAACATATAAAATTATTAGAAAGGTGAGCACTCATTGGACAATTTCTGGGTTAAATTACGTATACATAAAGGACATGTATGTGCTTCATATATTTATGTAGAGGCTATGTATGTGTGCATGCATGTGTATGTATGTATGTATGCGTGTGCGCGTGTAAGTATTCAATCATTCCTCTTAAACAAAGCCATGGCAGAGCACAGGAAGCGTACATCATCGATACTCCTTAGAACACCTACACTCAAAAGGTGTGGAATTATTTATCTCGACTGTCCCTTTTTATGACAATAACTTAGCTTGAGCTCTGATACACCCGTACATCGTGCGAATTCAACGATTTTCAATTCTTAAAGCCAGTCCATACTTCACCCAGACAATTAAGGAAGTCCCATAGGTCGCCCTGATCGTATTTTCCTGACACGTTAAAGGCCCTAAGAGTGACGAATGATTTGGTAGAAAAAGGATTGGCTCTTGTGCAGTCCTTGAATGAGGAAGAGAAAAAGAATTTAATCTGCAAATGGTCGAGGGACGTCGAAGGAAATTCCCTAAAGTAGGCCTACTCAAGGTTCTTCTTCTGCTAATTGTGACTTGTCGTATATTTTATACCGACATTTATTTGGATCTTTCAAGATGCCGTTGTTTCACATTGTTTTCTGAGTGACGATAATTATTGTTCCGAGGCTTTGCGCAACTTCAAAATCGATTCAGATTTTCAGATAATTAGACAGATGACAATACTATCTCAAGGTGCAACACATAACAAGCTCGCCAGTATTAGTTTTACGTTAAAATTAAGTAGTATGTAACACCATGTAGGCCTTATGTATGTTCTGTTTAGCGTGCGTACGTATACGAATAATGCTCACTTGAGTTTTACTTTCAAATGATGCTCACTTGAGCCTTACTTTCAAATTATACTCACTTGAGCCTTACTTTCGAATTATGCTCACTTGAGTTTTACTTTCAAATGATGCCTTACTTTCCAATGATGTTCACTTGAGCCTTATTTTCGAATGATGCTCATTTGAGCTTTACTTACGAATGATGCTCACTTGAGCCTTACTGTTCAATGATGCTTACTTGAGCCTTACTTTCAAATGATGCCCACTTGAGCCTTACTTTTGAATTATGCTCATTTGAGCTTTACTTACAAATGATGCTCATTTGAGCTTTACCTACGAATGATGCTCAGTTGAGCCTTACTTTCGAATGATGCTCACTTGAGCCTTACTTTCGAATGATGGTCACTTGAGCCTTACTTTCGAATGATGCTCATTTGAGCTTTACTTACAAATGATGCCCACTTGAGCCTACATATACGTACATCTGAACCTATAGCAGGGATATTGTCAGTGCCGCATAGAAACTGCGAAATGGCGAATGAGATGTCATCCATTATCGACAGCGGGTATAGCGTGTACTCAACTGAAAGCAGACACGTCCGTTTGTTCGTTTAATATCGCGTTCCCATGCGCGCTGTTGACGCTCGTGTTGCTGACGTTTCATAGAATCATCTGCTGCATCTGAAACCGGAACTTTAAAAAATGAGACAGAAGCACAGGTAAACTACTCAGGCGAGGAAGACAGGTGTATGCAGTCTGTTCAGACGAAGTATATCGCTTCTCCATGCATATGAAACAATCCCATCCAGCTCTCTCTCTGTGTTCCTGTCTGTCTCTCTCTTTCCATTTCCCATTCGTTCTCTGCCTCCTTCTCTTTAGCTCGTCCTCTTTCTATGTCTCATTCTTTCGCTTTCTGTCTCTCTTTCTGCCATCCCCTTTCTGCGCTCATTCTCTTCCTCCAATTCTCCCGGCTATTAAATCCAATTGTCTGACTTTTACTGTCTCATTCTTTCTCTTCTATTCTTCCTGCTCCAATATCTCTCTCCCTCTCTCTATATCCCTACCTCCATCCTTCTGGCTCCGTTTCGGAGTAAAGGGGCTATGACCACGACTAGCTTTCTGAGCCCATCTCTGTCTGTCTGTCTCTCTCTCTGATTCCATCTTTGCATCCATTTCTCTTTGTCTTTCTCCACTAATCCTGCCTCATTCTAGCCCAGCCTCTATGTTTCTCTGCTTCCTTTCTCCTTCCTCTTACTCTGGCGCCCTCTTTCCATGCATCCCTCTTTTAAGTCTCCAACATCCTCTTCCTTCAATTCTTCCTGCTTCAGTATTTTCCTTTTTGCCTCTTTCCATGCATCGCTACCATCATTCCTCGCTCTATTCCAATTATCGCCGGCTATAGACCTCCTATATTTTCATCCCTTCTTCTTCCCTTCCTCTTTCATTCCGTCACTCAGATACTCTTGTCTTCTCGATCTTCCTCAAAATATATTGCCTTCTAGACTACATTAAGGGCCATAAACGTGCCTCGACGCCCGGTCAACTCACCCTTGAGTCTGTGGCCAAATGGTGGCTGTTGTGATTGCTGTTCATCTCTGACGTTAAGAAGAGTCTCACCTTCGACGAATACAGCTGCTTCAACTGCCTCTCCTGCTTCGCCCTCTGCTTCTGGTGTTGCTTTTCGTAATGCATCCGCTGCTGGCTATAGGCACCAAATAAACAAACCATTAGTTGACCTCTGACCTAATAATAAACCAATGTGGGTCATTGTTCATTATTAGCGAGTTCGTGATTTCAAAGTTATTACAGGTTCGAATATCGGTCGTCACGCATGAAGGCTGAGTGCGTGAAATGATGCGGAATCGTTTCTACTCTGTTTTGGACTTATGCTTAACTTTAAGAAACTTAATTGAAACAGTTGTTTACGATATATTATCTTTGTGTAGCTTCACGTTGCTTTACCCTTTAGGGACTCAATTGTTTAATTACGGTCTTTCGTGTTTAAGTCCAATAATGCAACACGATTGCAATTTGAAAACACCTACTTACGAAGTTCTAAAGTACAATACAAAGTACACTGGAGCAGATAAGTTTTCAGACACGAGAGAAAGAAAGGCTCAGAAAATAGCCGTGAGTATAGCCCCCCACACCCCAAAGGGAGCTGAGCAATGCTCGGGGTCCCGGGACATTTTATGGCTGGTCCTGCAATTGCCTTACAAGGGTGTTATAGCCGATTTTTCTGCAGCAAAGTTCATAGAAGCTGCATGAATGAACGCCAGTCAAAGAGAAGACTTTATAGGTCAGGTACAACATACTTTCAGAAGATGCTGATCGAAAGTGAACGACCATTTTCTGAGTCAGTTTGTTGTTCCCGGATTTTTTCTCCTTACGTTGTTTCGAGGCTCTCCTTTAAATAACTTCATACCTTATAGGCCTACGCATGTTGTTTCGAGACGTGATTTGCTGTGTTTTTAATACATTTTTTGTTTTGAGGACTTCTTCTGTTATCCTGAAACTTCTTTTGTTGTTTGGAACTTCATTTGTTGTTCTGGACGTCATTCATTGCTGTTGGAATTTCATTTATTGTCGTAGAGCTTCATTTATTGTCTTGGTACATTGTCTATCGTTTTGGACTTCATCTGTCGTTTTGGAATTTCATTTATTGTCTTCCAGTACTTCATTTGTTGTTTTGGACTTCAATGTTAGTTTGGGACTCGGTCTGCAGACTTGGAACTTTATTTATTGAATATTGACTTCATTCATTGCTCTTGGACTTCATTTATTGCTATAAACTTCGTTCACTGCTTTGAGACTGCATCCGTTGTTTGGAATTTCAAATGTTGTTTTGGGACGTTATTTCTTGTTTTGGGCCTCACTTGTCGTTTTGAAACTTCATTTATTGTCTTAGAACTTCATTTATTGCTTTTGGAACTTCAGCCATTGTTTTTGGACTTATTTTATTGTTTTGGGACTTCATTTATTGCTTTGGTATTTCATTTGTTGTCTTGAACTGCTCGCTGTTTTCTTGCTTATGGTAGGTGTGCATCTAAAGCGGATTAGCGGTACAATATTAGCGGCTAACAACCGGGACAACAAAAGGGTGTCGTGTCGTCGTATGTTTGCATTCTAAGTTGGGTGTAAAATGTAACTGTGTAATTGTCGTTCAGACTCCGTGTGAATAATCGACCTCAGTTGGCACTATAAGTGGTGTAGCAGTCAGGCAGAAACCGAACAGTTTCGCATCAGCAATTAAGCATCCTTTAAAACGCTTCATCAGTTCATTCATAGCAATGGCCACATATGAAATCCTCCTTGACTGTTGGCTTCAATCCATTGCACACCTATTTGTTGGCTTTCATCGCATGGGTAGTACGGCTTCGAATACCTCTGCTTCTGATCTCAAAGTCCTGGGTGCACCTTGTCAAAAGCTCTTCATTATCTCTTGCGTCACTCGACATTACATCTAAAAAGTGCAAATTACGTCTCAACCTCGTTTTCATTCGTTGCAGCGCTTCAAAGGGGTGGAGATCTGAGTAGGCGACGATGACAGACTATTTCCCTGAACGTCATCTAAATTCGAACTGGGCTCGAAAACGCTAAGCAACACTGCAAAAACGGGGTGGGAATATGGACACATTATCTGTCCCCGTGTTATTCTCTATTGTCAACAGCGCCGAGAATGCGACTAAATGTGCGTGTTTACGTAGGTCTGTGAGTGTATTGATGTAACCCCAATTCAATATCAGCCAGATATACGACTCGTTCTTCAAAGCCAATTGCTATTGATCAGCATAGACATAAAGAGGAACAGACAGAGACATACAGACATAGACAGACAACGACATACTTAGACAGACAGACAGACAGACAGACAGACAGAGACAGACAGAAACAGAGACAGACAGAGACAGAGTCAGACAGACAGACGGAGACAGAGTCAGACAGAGACAGACGGAGACATACAGAAACAGAGACAAAGTCAGACAGAAACAGACAACGACATACTTAGACAGACAGACGCAGGCAGTGACAGAAACAGAGACAGACAGAGATAGAGTCAGACAGAGTCAGACAGAGTCAGACAGAGACAGAGGCATGCAGAATCAGACAGGGATAGACTCTGTCTGCCTTGAATTCGCTGTCAATTATACTCTCAGTTCTTAAAGACAAATCTCAACAAAACCGGAAGATGGATGGATGAAAGTAACGCATGAAAAATTGAAAGCTGGAAGAAAGGGATGAGGAACAAGGTGGCAGAAAGAAAACACGCAGGGAAAATAGAAGACAGATAGACGCGGACATGATGGTAAGAGGAATAGAGATGTGGGAATGCTGGTAAGAGGAATAGAGATGTGGGAATGTTGGTAAGAGGAATAGAGATGTGGGAATGCTGGTAAGAGGAATAGAGATGTGGGAATGCTGGTAAGAGGAATAGAGATGTGGGAATGTTGGTAAGAGGAATAGAGATGTGGGAATGTTGGTAAGAGGAATAGAGATGTGGGAATGTTGGTAAGAGGAATAGAGATGTGGGAATGTTGGTAAGAGGAATAGAGATGTGGGAATGTTGGTAAGAGGAATAGAGATGTGGGAATGTTGGTAAGAGGAATAGAGATGTGGGAATGTTGGTAAGAGGAATAGAGATGTGGGAATGTTGATAAGAGGAATAGAGATGTGGGAATGTTGGTAAGAGGAATAGAGATGTGGGAATGTTGGTAAGAGGAATAGAGATGTGGGAATGGTGGTAAGGGAAACAAGGACATGTGCAATGACATCATGGTACATATATAAGAAGAAGAGGGACGTGGGCATGGTGCTGTTTTTAGGGAAGTGCATGGAACCCCAACTGATTCAAGTTAGTTCTCATTTAAGGTACATTATCCCGTTTGCATTGCCCATAAGTCTTATATATATATATATATAATATATATTCGCCCCTGCATTAAATGGATGAGGGAGGGAGGGAGGGAGATGGACGAGACGTTGAATTATCTCTCGACTGATGAGCAAATACGACTAATGCAACCAGCACCCGATCAACCTCTCCTCCAGAGTTTACCATCGCATAGGTGATATACATGTACATAAATACACACACACACACATATATATAATATATATATATTATATGCACATTTATATACACAGTCCTACATGTAGAGTTTCTAGATACCGATGCAACATAATTTCCATATATATATATATATATATATACAGACTTATAGGCATGCAAATGCATACAAATGCCAGACATAACATACATGCTTCGATATGAATGACGAATAGGCACACATGCACGCATGCATACATACATACATACATACATACATACACAAATACAAATGCAGTATATAAATACATGCAAAGAGCCTAACACATACACTGGTACGCACATGCATATTCCATACACATGCAACACATGCATACATACATACAAACATGCATGTACCTGCATATATAAGCTTAAATGATGTTTACTAATTTCAGATGAGGCTCCTGGCTCTGAAACTCGGCCACAGATGCATTGGACGTGAAATGCTGATGAAGTAAACGCACGATGGCGTCGCCATATTGAAAGCCACAGAGGTCGCTGGTAGGACAACATATTTGTCTGGTGATTAAATCACCAACGTCACTGGCATGCACGTGATTAGCCAGCGTCAGTGTAATGATAACAAAAACGGTGATAATTGTGTTTTTCATTCATTCTGCTATTGTCTCGTCGGTCATTAATATGACATTAATTATATATTGCAGCATAATCCAACAATACAGCTCTGCATGCATGTAATTTGATTAAACGCATGCATGCTCAATGTTTCTGCATACATATATATATATAGACCTATGAATGTTGGCTACGTATTCATGCATATATATATACATGTGCGTGTGTTTTATATACAATATAACTGAAATTTGATATTGCCCTTCTTCCAACATTTTCTGCTCAGAAGTACCAATGCATGCAGTTATATATGTGTATGTAAGTTTGCATGTGTTTGCCTGTATGTGTATCTGCAGAAACAGTACCTTTACAAGTTTGCATGCATACTTATCGTAAATTGTAGGAACTTACTGTGAACCTAATTCACGGTCATAATGGGCGAATTACTGGAGGGCGCTAATGAACCACGTGGTTTGGAATAATGTCCGTTTAGAGAGAGAAAGAAGCAGAGACAAGCAGAGGCAGGCAGACAGACACAGAGTGATACAGAGCTGCACAGAGAAAGCGAACAGCAGGATAGAGTCGAAAACACTTGTATATATATATATACAGCAAGTTATATATATATATATATATATATATATAGTAGTTATATAGTAGTTGAGCTTATGATAAATGTCCGCAACGCATGAGTCTTTGTGAGACTTGATGTTCTATAGGACTGGACCATGACTAAAGGCGACCATTTCAGATAGGGATCTGATATTATTCTCGGTGATTCTCTGGCTCAGACAACGAGCGACGGATGGAACGAATCAGACCAGAAACTACCGCGGATGCATTGCGTGAACGACGCTGACAGAAACAATATTTAAATGTTTTATATATTGTAACAGAAAATTTCCAGTTCTAAGAAGACTTGTGTATACCTTGCCATAATAGCCAGGATTCATCCTAGTTGTACTCTTTGTAATTACCCAGGTTCCACACTATTGTATTGTATCGAATTTTCGCATAGGTATCTCGCTGGTGAGGGAGTCGTTATATTGATTTATGCTAAAGTGCTATATATCAATATCTAATTATTCACACTGTATATATATATATATATATCATATACCAACATTTTACATATGCACAGCGTATATCGTATATATATATATATATATATATATTCAGGTATGACTCTACGGTTCTACGGTGCAATGATGAACAGAAGCGCATAGTATTAACAAAGAAACTAAAATAAGAATAATAATTATACGAGACGTTGATACAACCGATTTTCCATTGACGGATCTGACAATGCGGAAGCCAGATGAAACAGAATTCTTACAGCAGAAATGAATTGGCTGCGGAAGATGGCAGGCGTTTCAAGACTAAGTAAAATAAGACGCTATGCTATGAAACAATCATTAGGTATCCAGTCAGTTCTGCTATAATATATATTTATTATATTATAGACAAAGAAGAAGAATAATAATAATAATAATAATAATAATAATAATAATCTCGGTTGTTCTTCAGCGTGGGAACGCCGCCTGCCTCTTCGGGACATTGCCAACACTCACTTAGCTCATCATGGGCGAAAACAGCATAATGTGAAACATATATAATAATAATAATAATAATAATAATAAGAAGAAGAAGAGGAAGAGGAAGAGGAAGAGGAAGAGGAAGAGGAAGAGGAAGAGGAAGAGGAGGAGGAGGAGGAGGAGGAGGAGGAGGAGGAAGAGGAAGAGGAAGAGGAAGAGGAAGAGGAAGAGGAAGAGGAAGAGGAAGAGGAAGAGGAAGAGGAAGAGGAAGAGGAAGAAGAAGAAGAAGAAGAAGAAGAAGAAGAAGAAGAGTGACTATAAATATATGAGTTGAAAGAATCTAATTTTAAACACTATAATATGCAAGAATCTAAAGCACAGGAAATGAAGGCGGATCAAGACTGTGTAACAGTGTATACGCTAGATAGTTAATATTAATGAGAGCGTATACATCACTTGCAATGGACTGACACTAATGGGACCAGTGGACTTGATAAATGACCGCAAAGAAGGCAATTTATTCGTACCCATCGCTGCCAATGGCTGGCGTCAGAACTCATTATGATGATTCCACAATTATATACAGATGAGCGTAAAACGACATTCATAGATTACAGTATATATGTATCATTGTTTTCAAATCTCTCCTCTCTCCTTTTCCCACCCACTTCTTTACTTTCCTCTCATATATCTCTATTTTCTCTCAGTCTTCTCCCCTTTTTTTCTCCTTGAGCCTCCCTTCCTCTCGTCTCCTCCCTTTCGTCTCTTCCCTCAATGTCTTCAGAGACATATTATTGACTACAATAATTATTACTACGACTACCAATTTTGCAAATTACCGCAGGTCAACTTGGGTCGCTATCTCTATTTATGCTTACAAAAAAACTAAATAGGCCTATAATTAAATGCTCCGCGGCTTCAGTGTTCATTCACAGATTCAAAGTCCGGTCGAACATAGCGCATTTTTACGTTCACGTAATTATCGATATTGAACAACATATTTTTATATTTTGTTATGAAAATAACGATGAATAACATTATCGTTAGTGTTATTTCGTCATGATTATAATTAATGGTATCTTAGATTTTAGTAGCAGTCATAGTTATCGTTAACATAGCCTACTGGGAGAAATGAATCAATTCCCAGAAATAAAGAATTCTTAAATTAAATAGTTAACTTACTTAACTATTACGGAGGTGTGCACGCTGTCAATAACTATTCGAGTGCATATAATGCGTGGATATGTATTTATCACGTACTACACGTATATAATTTAAGAGAAATAGAGAAACATATATATATATATATATATATATATATATTATATATTATATTATGTATATGGAGAGAGACAGACAGACAATTAGACAAAAAGACAGACAGATAATAAGACATACACGCAGGCAGGAAGGTACGCAGAGAGAGAGAGAGAGAGAGAGAGAGGGAGGGAGGGAGGGAGAAATGATGATACGAGTTTACATGGAAGATAAAGAGTCATCGATGTTCTGAATCGTCCTTTAGTCCATAGAGAAGTCGTCGCGTGATCTCAAGTCCGTTCTTCTGATGAGAATAAACATGGAATAGAAAATAGAAAGGGGAAGATAATGATGGAGGAAGAGTGGAGATGTACAGTGAAGTAGAAGGAGCATTAAATGGAAGCGGCGGAGGAGGAAATGGAGGAGGATAAATAGTAATGACCTATAGATTATATAGCATGAAGGAATAGGAAGATTTTGAAGGGGAGGAGTGGAGTTGAATACGGAAGAGAGGAGGATGAAAGTGGGAGGAAGAGTAATTATAGGAGTTTCAAGTGGATTCGAACTAAATGGAATGGAAGAGGCGGATGTGGAAAGTGATGAGGAAAAGCATATGAGGGAAACATTGGAGACAGCGGAGAACCACAAGAAGAACTAGGAGATTGCGCTGTGCGCATGCGTGTGCGTGTGTGTGTGTGTATGTGTGTGTGTGTGTGTGTGTGTGTGTGTGTGTGTGTGTGTCTGAGCGTGTGCGAGAGTGCTGTGTGTGAAGCCGTAAAGAGAGAAACGAGACTGACTATACGAGACACGAGGCGCATGATGATTTATCTCAACTATTTCTATGACGCGACGTGAGCCTGTGCGTGACAATGGATATGCTAGGTTCTCGTGTACAAAATAGTTTATAGATATATTTATCAATTTATTGATATATATATAATATATATAGATCCTTATTCAACTGTGCCACTATATATTTATGTTATATATGAATGTACAAACAGTATTACATTTATGCAATCTATATTTAGATATCGGTATTAGCAGTGCCAGTTCATCTAAGTTGGAATCAATTCCCACCTTCATATCTCTTTATTCCTCTCTCTCTCTCTTTCTCTGTCTCTGTCTTTCTGTCTGTCTGTCTCTCGCGTCTCTCTCTGTCTGTTTCTGTCTCTGTCTGTATGTCTCTCTCTCTTTCTTTCTTTCTCTCTCTCTCTCTCTCTCTCTCTCTCTCTCTCTCTCTCTCTCTCTCTCTCTCTCTCTCTCTTTCTCTCTCTCCTCTCAGAGGGAGTCAGCCAATCAGTAATTGCAAATACCTACACATGTCTAAAATTCATTCATTGGAATTATTTATTCATCTATTTTTCAAGAGGTGTGGATTTTAAACAAATCTGTCCCAGTATCATTCATGATTAAGTACATCAATCGTTCTTCATTTACTCCGGGATTTCGGTTTAAAAGCCAGAATCCTAAGGAGACAATGACATGAAATAAGCCAACCAACTACATTCGACTGGACTATACCTCATTTTCAAACATTCTGCTGTTCGATATCCAGTTTGCAACTCTCCATCACATGGGACCAGACAAGACCACCTCAGACTAGACAAGAACATATCAGACCAAGTACGACCAGACCAGATCCAGGAAGGTCAGCTTAGGTTAAACCATGTCGACCCAGACAATGCCTGATAATATACGACAAGTTCGGACCAGTTATCCCGATTATTGATCAGACCATCTTTAAGTAGAGCTCAGAAGAACAGACCAGAGCAGACGGTCACAATTCATCAACCTATTGATCTGAGTACTCATTCATTCATTTCCGAAATTTGATACCGCCCTTCTTCCAACATCTTTTTGCTCAGAAGTGCATACACACGCCTCGACGGCGCAATTGCAATTGTACTGCAGAGCAATGGTGCGCGAGGGACTTGCTCAAGGTCCCTCCCTACACAGTGACTCCCCGGACGAGGCTCGAACCCGCGCAGTCAGCACACACTGAACGTTACGGGCTGACCGCTCTAATCGATCGGCCACTGTGCCACACCAAATCTACCAATCCAATCCAGACAAATCCTTCCTCGATCATTCTGTACCATATAAATCCAAATCAGATCATTCCAGACCATAATTAGCAGTCCAAGCTAGATCACTCCAGACCATACAGATGCAAACCAGATAATTCCAGACCAAACCAATCCAAACCAGATAATTCCAGACCATAACATACAATCCAGATAATTCCATTTCCAGACCATCCCAATCCAAGCCAGAACATTCCAGATCAGACCACATCGCACCAAAACAGACTCATTCAATTGTACCGATTATTGCATATATAGTTTAGGACAGCTTTAAGAAGAATTGACCCGATCAAATCAGAACCAGACCACCTGTTCTGGTAATTGATTATACCAGACCAAACCAGAACAGCTAGACCATGCCAGACCAAACCAGATCAAACCATTGCAACCAGTTCAGATTAGTTCAGACTAACTCAGACCTAACCAGATCAAACCATTGCAACCAGTTCAGATTAGTTCAGACTAACTCAGACCTAACCAGATCAAACCATTGCAACCAGTTCAGATTAGTTCAGACTAACTCAGACCTAACCAGATCAAACCATTGCAACCAGTTCAGATTAGTTCAGACTAACTCAGACCTAACCAGATCAAACCATTGCAACCAGTTCAGATTAGTTCAGACTAACTCAGACCTAACCAGATCAAACCATTGCAACCAGTTCAGATTAGTTCAGACTAACTCCAGACCAGACCAAACGAGACTTTACTATTGATTACTAAATGAAGCGCTATTTCATCCTCGGGCTGCTCACTGTGCACCGTAAGTTAAGACTTCTGAAAAATTAATTCGGTCTCTCGTGGTCACACATGGTGGTGGCCACTAAGACTCGGCACCGACGCTGAGACTGGCGCCTTCGGCCGGTCGTGATGAAGACCCCGACCGATAATTAATCGGTCTCACAACTATAATAACATCCTTCGTCTGTGCGACATTAACGTCGCGTGAAATGACAGCTGATGACGACCCATTGTACCAATCTCCGCCGGATATGAATTATTCATCAGACGACGTCATATTATTATTAATATTCATATGAGGACGTCGTAAACCTTTCGTCAGTCGCCGTCTTTCATGGTTGGTCTACGACTGCGTTGGACTGTAAGTTCAGTTCAGATAATTAAAAGACTTTGAAGTCTGAATAATTAAGCAAAGCTTCGAGTTTTATGTACTCATTAATGTGAACATCAAGAACTGAACGAATGAATTACTGAATCAAACGGATTCAGTTGAATATGGACGGACGGAAGGACGTACAGACGGATGGATGGAAATGATTATTGAAGATCATTGGTGTTGAAGATCTGGATGTTCGTTCCATGCAGCATCGAGGTAATTCAGAACAACGTGGGGTCGCGTCGTCTCGCATTGTGGAAACGGCAATGCGTGGTTGAGTTAGACACAATAGGAAGAGAAAAGGAGAGATGCCGAGAGAGAGAGAGAGAGACAGACAGGCAGACAGACAAACAGACAGAGAAAAAGAGACGGAGATATACAGAGAGAGAGAGAGACAGAGAGAGAGAGAGAGAGAGAGAGAGAGAGAGAGAGAGAGAGAGAGAGATGGAGGCAGAGTGACAAAGATAGAGGCAGAGAGAAAAAGAGACTGAGACAGAGACCAAGAGATAAGCTGAGAGACTGAGGGACAGAGAGTGAGAGAGAAGCAGATTTACAAAGAAATAGAGATGGAGACTGAGAGAAAGAGTGAAAGAGAGGGACTGGGAGTGACAGAAAGAGACAGAAACACTGAGAACGTGACACAAAGAGACAGTGAGACTTAGTGACATGTTACAGAGAAACCGAGAGGCAGAGGCAGCGAGACAGAGAGAGGGGCAGTGAAAGACTGATAGAGAGACTCGCTACATGCAGCCTGTAAAACAGGTTGACGATTTCACTTTAATGGATATTCCCGATTGGTAGAAAGAGAAAGTTAACGCAATGAATTCAATTTCAAGATGGTTTACATAGACTAAAAATTAGGTGTCGCTGAGAAGCTTTTTGATAGCGGTCTTTGCATTCGTTCATGATTCGGTCGCAAATGATGCTGTTCTCGAGTTTCATTTATTATGTTTCCGTTCAACTTTAGTATATGCAAGTATAGTTACGATGTATGACTCATACACGTCAATAAAACTTCTGTTACACGTATTATTGAGCCCCGTTGCACATTATTTTAACCATACAAAAATCACAGGTATGCCATTTTAACTTTGTTTACATACGACGGACGCAACAACAGCATCGGATGCAGTAGGGTTTTCGCTGCATATTGTTAAGGTCGACCTATTTACAGACGCAATAACAGCACCAGATGCAGTATGGTTTGCAGTAAGGTTTGCGCAAACCCGGGTCAAAAAATGAAACGCTAAGGTATGACAGACTAAGGTATGAATTAGGTAATTATTTTTGTTGATGCATATACACACAACAGAGGTGGATAGCTCATCGATTAGACAAACAGCTCAATCTAATTCTTATCGTCTAGAAAATTTCCACTTGCCAATTCTAATTCTAATTGATTATGTATTTGACTTATATTGCCAATCTCTGACGTAAATATAACCTTAGTTCTATACTAATACGTATACATGTAGTAGTAGTAGACTATTAGTAGTCATGTACATATAAATACGTATATATATGTTTATATAATATCTTCGTGAGGTACTTGAAACGCCCTTCTTATTAAGCATTAATACATAGATGGCTTACACAATACACTTAAATATACATACACACATGATATATAGGGTTAAATTATGAATCCCTATATATATGCATTAGTTTAGGTATAATTATATGCCTAAAACATTAAATATATATAATATTCTGGGTGGAACCCATCTATATGTCGAGGTCGATAAAATTGTGGTGACATGGATTTCCTAAAAGAAACCGACTGACCGCCGCCGCCGCCGGCTTAAAAGAATGTATACAAAGGAAGTGGAGGACGAGGAAAGAGCACGATCTGCGGAAGGAATTGAACGATAGATCGAAGCATAGACGGAAAGCAAAGTGGACAACAGCAACGACAGAAAATGAACAAGAAGAAGAGGAGGAGGAGGAGGAAGAGGAGGAGGAGGAAGAAGAAAGGAGGAGGAGAAAGAAGCAGACGAGGAGAAGGAGGAAGAGAAAGAGGAAGCAGAAGAATAGGAAGAAGAATTTGAAGAGGAGGAAGAGAAGAAGGTCGAGGAAGAGGAAGAGAAAGAAGAAGAGGAAGAAACCAAGAAAAAGAAAAAGAAGAAAAAGAAAGACGAGAAGGAGTGAAGATGATGATGAAAAAGAAGAAGAGGACGTCACTACGGCGTCATATTTGGCTTAGATGAAAAGCGTAATTTACACGTGTTTTGATCTATAGCGCCATCGACTACAACCGCACTTATAAAGTGTTCTCTTCTTTGTCTGCCTTAACCAGTTCTGTTTACAGTCAATTCAATTACACAGCTTTCTCTGATTGGTCCAGATGTGTCACGTGTGAATATAAGGACGTTTATTATACATGTACGTATAAATTATAACATAACATAACAACTGGTTTTTATTGATCCAAGCAAGTACAAGTATAATTCAAATCTAGATTTTTTGCAATTTTAATTGAAATGTGTTGTTAGATCTGATCATTCCATGTTAGGTGTTGATCAATTTGAACACCCAAGAACTTGGTTGTTTCGACTTTCGGTATTGGTATGTTATTTAAATTAAGCGTTCCTTGGATTTGAGGCATCTGTTTGCGGTGGGAACTAAATAAGATATAGTTTGTCTTATGAATACATGCAAGCAAGTACGTCTATGTGTAGGCTTATTATGCGTGTACAACTGCACATGTATGTCTATATGTAGCCTACATACCTTTATTTGCATACATGTGTACATATTACTGACTAAGATTAGTAAGAAATAACATCATTATCGAAATCAATATCCATGCATTTTGTACATTTTTATTCCGTGTAAAATATTTTTTTTATATTGCCTGTCCTTCAGCATACGTACTTCTCTCTTTCCCAATAATTATACTTATTGTGAGTTCTAAATCTACATTGTATTTCCGAAGCAGGACGCAACTCATCTGCATTCAACTCCTGTCGAATCCCTTTTACTCTTGTCAAACTGATGTTTGGAAGTCCGATAGGCAACGACTCGTTTCTCTTTAGTCTCTACGTCCATATATACATATATATATATAATATACAAATATATGTATATTATATATATATATATATATATATATATATTATATATGTACTCATAATTCACAAGGCAAAGGCGCTCTCAGACAACATAGTTTAATCTCTTCAGACTTTGTATATAAATATGCAACATCTGGACAGATACACATGTCTGGGCCAATTTGTCGGCAGTTCTGCAGCATTAGGCCTACCATACGGTGGATGCCTTTAAAATCTCTAGGTACATTTTTGACCAGAGAACAGATATAAATTTCTGTAGGACATTATTTAACCTTGCACCGATTGCTCCTTTAGTATTTAGCATAACATCAGTTTAGCGACAGTGTGATAACAAAGATCGTATGCATCACCCATATCAAGGCTTGAGCATAGCAGTATAATAACAGAGCACTATGTCATGCTTGTATAAACAGGCATTGCATATGTTCATTCGTGTGTTTGTATAAGTCGATGTGCAGACATAGACCCTAATTGTATGCATATTGTGCTCAAATATCCTTGTCTACTGAGAGTTGCATTCGATCATTTGCGATAATTGATCATCTAGTTTGGTTCAATGTTGGGAGAAACAATACATTCTGGCAATTGTTGAGTGTTTTGTTGAGGAACAATACATTCTGGCAATTGTTGAGCGTTTTGTTGAGGAACAATACATTCTGGCAATTGTTGAGTGTTTTGTTGAGGAACAATACATTCTGGCAATTGTTGAGTGTTTTGTTGAGGAACAATACATTCTGGCAATTGTTGAGTGTTTTGTTGAGGAACAATACATTCTGGCAATTGTTGAGTATTTTGTTGAGGAACAATACATTCTGGCAATTGTTGAGTGTTTTGTTGAGGAACAATACATTCTGGCAATTGTTGAGTATTTTGTTGAGGAACAATACATTCTGGCAATTGTTGAGTATTTTGTTGAGGAACGATACATTCTGGCAATTGTTGAGTGTTTTGTTGAGGAACAATACATTCTGGCAATTGTTGAGTATTTTGTTGAGGTACAATACATTCAGGAAATTGTTGAGTGTTTTGTTGAGGAACAATACATTCTGGCAATTGTTGAGGGTTTTGTTGAGGAACAATACATTCTGGCAATTGTTGAGTATTTTGTTGAGGAACAATACATTCTGGCAATTGTTGAGTGTTTTGTTGAGGAACAATACATTCTGGCAATTGTTGAGTATTTTGTTGAGGAACAATACATTCTGGCAATTGTTGAGTGTTTTGTTGAGGAACAATACATTCTGGCAATTGTTGAGTATTTTGTTGAGGTACAATACATTCAGGAAATTGTTGAGTATTTTGTTGAGGAACAATACATTCTGGCAATTGTTGAATGTTTTGTTGAGGAACAATACATTCTGGCAATTGTTGAGTATTTTGTTGAGGAACAATACATTCTGGCAATTGTTGAGTGTTTTGTTGAGGAACAATACATTCTGGTAATTGTTGAGTATTTTGTTGAGGAACAATACATTCTGGCAATTGTTGAGTGTTTTGTTGAGGAACAATACATTCTGGCAATTGTTGAGTGTTTTGTTGAGGAACAATACATTCTGGCAATTGTTGAGTATTTTGTTGAGGAACAATACATTCTGGCAATTGTTGAGTGTTTTGTTGAGGAACAATACATTCTGGCAATTGTTGAGTGTTTTGTTGAGGAACAATACATTCTGGCAATTGTTGAGTATTTTGTTGAGGTACAATACATTCAGGAAATTTCTGACTGTATTGTTTCTGCCGAGATTCTTGATTTGCCACAATAAGCAGCTCTTTTACTGCGATGAACTAGCAGAAATTTCATGCAATGGCCTCTGATGCAGTGACTCTGCTGATAAGCAGTCGTCAACAATTGATATCGATCAGATGATCCTTTTAAGAATTAGTTATTGGCTATCATCATCATCATCAAAGGGTGGAATTCTCTAATCTGATGATTACTTCATTTCTTCAAGAACTCCCAAACTACTTATATTACTACTGGTTCACTATACATATATATGTAGGTCTTGCAAGCACACCATGGTTGACATCTTCCAAACGTGTGTTATAAATAATAAGAAGTTTTATAATTGATCTCAATTGGTGCCTAAGGGTTGAACTGACGAAATCCTCTTTGCAGTGTTCACAGCTTCTGATGCGAACCACTGCTTTGACCATTACACCATTGACGTAGAAGGTGATCATAATGATATCACCATCCATTCACAATGCTTCATTGAATCATGCTACATGGAATCTTCTGCTGAATTAGTTTTACTCAGCATATATACTTGATGCTCAGACTTAATTACATCAGCGGTTATGTTCACCGAGAAAACCCAAAATACTGCAGACGGGATGAAGCCCAAAATTTGTGGTTTCCTTCAATAATGACGAAAATAGCGGTTCCATGCGGTGGCATTTCGCAGTACTTTTGCGACACTGGATCTCAACGACGAATAGAGGCCGTTCCAGACTGTTGTTTTTATATTATTCTTAAATAACGTTCTAGTCCCTGAGAGATCCTATGTACCTCGGATCGAAAACAATAACAATACTTTTAATAAGAGCTACCGATCCTACTCATAAAGCCCAATTCTAAGCCGTGCGATCGCCACACTCAGGAGACAGGCTTCATGCACTTCCCATAACGACAGCAAGACTACGGATGTCGGATAAGGTACTAAGAGCATGAGCCAACATCCGGTTGGGTACTGCTCGATGTGAATAACACACCTGTAAAGGTGGTGCCGTATTAGAATCCAATGGTCATAATAGATTCTATTGCGTCAAAGGAGCTGGGCAACAACGGCATGGCATGATTAACGATCTGGCTTGGCGCGCTTTAACCAGGGCCAAAACACCGGCTATCAAAGAGCCCAACGGCCCCTCCAGAACTGACGGCAAAAGGCCTGATGGAAAGTAGGCGTGCTTGCTTAAGAGCTCGTGGGATGGCACTGTGCTGGATACATCTACAGCATCGTATGAGCATTTAACATCGCAGGAAGCAGGTGCCTAAGCGGAAAAAGCAGCTCTTAACAAGAAATGCAAATACGCAGCAATCTCCCAGTCACACCTTTTCACCCGTGTTGCAGTCGAAACCGCAGGAAGCAGGCACACCGACGAGTGACTGGACTCTATCAAGCAACTAGGGATCAAGTGTTCCAATTATTTAAACGATTATAACAATGCTATGATCACATAAGTTCTGTAACGCCGTGTCATGCGTCAAGTCACTGTAAGTAAAAGCGGGGAGGGGCATATGTCCATGAGCCCGTAAACAACTGTCGAACAATATTATTATAATCAGTTAAACAACGGTTACGATTTGCCTTGTAAAATGTAATATTACTGACATTTAACGACAACAGTTTAAACGTCAAGCATCTGAATAGAATAGTAACTTACTTATCATAGAACACGCTCACTCCAGTCTATAAGAGGCCATTGACTCCTATATATCTATAAATTCTATACATAGGGTCTGGAATTCGGAATTTCTATCGGCGAGCCTGACTGAAATACATGCTGAGTTTATGAGGTAAGTTATTAAATGACTTCTACACTCTCAATTACCCGTTTTTAAATGGGAACCATCTTATATGGTTCTTTGGCAATTCCTTGGATGATTTATCAGTTTCGTTTGTCACAAAGCGTGTAAAGGCTTTTCCAATCACGTGACATTTTTAAGCAATTCATCACTGGTTAGCCATGTTACCCATTCTGCCACTCTGATCTATTACCAAGAAAGAAAGTGTTATGAATTTTCCGCTCAGCTCTTCCTGCAGTCACTAATATCTGTAAAAATTCTACCCCGCTCTCGCATGTAACAGCAGAAGGGTGAACTGTTTCAACTCACCAACCCCCCCCCCCCCCACAGTATCAAAATTATCAATCGATGCACTCGGCACCGCACTTGTGCTCTGAGTCTGTCGCCGTGCAGTTCGCAAATTACAATACCTGCGTTCATTGATGCCACGATGTCGCCAGAGCGATTCTTCAATGCAGCCTATAATAGCAGAACGACGACGACGATGACGACGGCGAGATATCTGACGATGCAGGAAAATGTCTACGATCGAACGTGACTAGTAATTAATATGGATTCGTGGAATTGCTGTCTGAGTTTGATCCTCTGGGACTCTTATGCATCGAACAATGTGTGCATCTGGTCAGTTTACTTCATTAACGAACCGATCGCACTGTGGTGTTGTCGACTGAAACGTTGCAGAGGCACGAGTATTAACTGGTCTCTCTGTTCGCTTCTTTCCATGCCTCGGTTTCTCCGCTTGTGGTTCATTGAACCGGTTGTCTTTCTCCATGTGCACTTTCTTCCAGGTTTCAGAATTCGTGTTCGATTCTCCATTCCAATTCCACTTGGGTGCTCTCTGAACAATAGATAACACAGATAATATAGTTGGTCTATAAGTCTAAGCGCTTAAGGTCAACAGCCAACCCTAAGGTCTGGCTTGAAAATGTGCAGAATTCGTGCAAATATTTTGTTAATTATCGCCAAACATTCTCTCCTGTAACTTAATTTTTAAAAATTAATTCTAGATGGAGTCTGTCCTGAACCTGAATTTTCTTAGATAACTTGCAAACCACAGTGCAATTCACTATAAATTCACTATGCAATTCACTATAAATTCGTCTTGTGCTGGAAAATCAGATCAACAAAAGTTGTCTGCAATTCCTTAGCTATAGTGCATTTATTCGTAATGATGCGACTGCTCTTCGCTGAAGTATTTCTCTTTTACATAAATTCTCTTCGTTTTAGGTTTCCAAGTTATGCGATTTACATGTAAATCCTGTTCCAGATCTGCAATTGCAATTTTGCTCAGTTGTAGATCCTCAATTCAGCATTTAGATTTTGGGGCTGCGATTCAGAGTCTCACAGGGTCGCGAGAGTTCGACAGTATCAAGTAGACGAATATTCAGTTCTCACTTATATATGTATACGTCGCGAGTCCGAACTGTACGAGTCTAGCGACTTCAAAGTGAGTCTCAATTTGCGAGTAAAGCATAGTTTCTTGTTTCGAATTTTTTACACCCGCGAATCTCCAGTGATGAACAAATTATTCAGATTTGAGCCTCAGCTCTCAGCTATGACAGTACGTTAAGATATTCCGTGATTGACAAATTCAAGCATAAATACCCATCAGTCCATCAAGTGATTCGAAGTAAGGCAGCGTTAACTTAAATTGAATGGTATGAGTTCAAGTTAAGCGACTTACCTACTTGCAACTTGTTTTGGAATATGTAGACACTAGTTGAAATAAGTTGAGTAGAGTTGAAGAGCAATACACGTAGTTGAGAATTCGCTTATCGAATTAAGCGACACGAGTTTCAGTTAGAAGAGAAAATATTTTCAGCACGAGTTCCAGCTGATAAGTCGAGCAATTCAAACACGAGTTTTAGACAGTGAGTCACACGCGAATCGTCACGGTTTCGACGCAGGCTCCCTTCTTAATGAGTCTCGCCAGCTGCGACTGATCCACCATCTTGATTTCCACCGGATCTCCCCCATCACCTACGCGGTCCTGCGTACTGGCCAAGTACCAGCAGATGCCAAAGAGAATGAGTAGTGACCCGAGCCCCATCACAGACGACCCGACGATCGTCCAGGTTTCTCCTCGGCCCAGAACGTAGGCGCCGATGAAAGCACAAGTTCCCGTCAACATGAAGATTCCGGCGGCGGCCAGTTTGACGACGGACGTCTTCCCGGAAATGCGTTTCACTCCGCCTTCCGGGTCTGCAATCAGCACAGAGCCACCTTCAGAGGCTCTTCTCGACTGTCGACCTGGTTCGTTCGTATCCTGAACGTCGCGAAACGAATCGTTGTCTGCGGAAACGCGACTGCTCTTCCTTCCGCCACCCTGAAAGATCCTGAGCATTGGAGACGCGGGAACCGTAGGAGTGGCAGCGTCCGATGAGAAAGACGACAGTCGCAGCTTCTGCGCGTGACCTTGACCGTGCGGGTGACCTTGACCGTGTGGGGTTCGTTTCGGAGAATTGTTATGACTGCCCGATGAGATACTGGCAGTGGCCGAGGGCGATCGTTTCGGTTCCCTCCAAACCCCAGTGGCGCCCCCGATGGAGTCTGTGCCTACTGATCGGTGAGACCCTGGGGTGCCCGGTCGCATCGCAGAACTCTCCCTCCGTGACTTGTTGAGAAGTACGGCCATTTCGAGGTCGTCCAGCTTCTCTTCGTCGTCCTTCGTGACGATATAGAAGGTCGCCTTCTCTAGACACCTCGACGACCTTCGCTTCGAGTACTCGTCCCTGGCTGCCAAGGCCAGTCGGGCGGCCTCCATCGTGGCCGGCGACAGGCGCCTCGTGTGTCCCGTCAGAGGACTCGCTGGGACGGACAGCTGTTGAGGGGAGGCCGTTCCCCTCGATCGACGCCCACTCGACCGTCGTTCTGACCGCCGCGTCGACGTCGTTCGCCGTGAGCGCGATTTGGGAGAGGCGCCAGACATCCGGTGGTCAGAGCACGACTGGGCCCTGGGTCGCACGGTCGAATCCCCTCCGCCCGCTGGAAATAGATGACCAATCTCAGTCGCCATCAGTGGAATTCAGGGGCACTATGTCGGCGATTCAGAACTAGAACTACATCCAGAATCACTAAACCACTACTACAACTCCTACCCACAATGCGTACACTTCTCACATTTCGGACGCCGTGGTCATCGTCTAGCATCCATAGTCTTCGTATCCCAGGTGAGTTCTCCAATCTGAAGCCGTCAAGCGATCTACGGCTGCGTAGGAATGCACTACATCGAACACTCTGGTCCGTCGACCCAGTGCTATTATCCAGAAGTCTCTGCTGCCACCGTGGAGAGCCGAGGCCTCGCCAAGGAACCCTGTGCATCGGTGGCCTTATTGTGCGACCTCTGGCTACTGCAGCGACCGACGCTTTTCCGATTTAGAGCGGTGGTCTATGGTCGCGAATAATCTCTTCGGCGACGAATCGACGCCTGGTGCGCATGCAGCGCCACCAAGCGTCTGACGGACACACCAACCAACGGGTCGACCGACCAACAGCACTGCCTCGCTTGGAAAATCCATTCCACGCTGAGCGTTCACTCTGCTATTAGCACCGGGTTTGGCCAGCCAGAGGGACGGAGGCATGGAGGCAGACGAAGAGAGGAGAAGGGAGGAGAAGAGGATGACAGAGGAGAAGAGAGGAGGAGGAGGGACGAATGGATATTGGAAATGGCTGGGTGGTCGTCGCGCCAATTCTCTTTGTACGACGGTGGCAGCGGTCGCAGATGCAGTAAATATACATCGACGCCAACGTAAATTGATAGAGGCAGACACGCAGACATTCAGCCAGGCAACACAGAGACAGAGAGAGACAGAGAGAGATAGAAACAGAGACAGAGGAACAGAGTCACAGAGAGAGAGAGATATGGACAGACAGACAGACAGACAGAAGGAGTGACAGAGAGATACAGCAACAGAGACAGAGACCAGAGATAGACAGAAAGAGACAGGTATGCACCATGAATGATGAGCTTAGAGAAACAAAATAGCTGTCTATTTTTATGTATGTATGTACGTGTGTATGTATGTATGTATGTATATAAGCCTATTTGTCTGTATGTGTCAAGACAGCGTAGCTCCTCTCAAACGACGCTGGGTTTGTTTGTTCTTTCCTTATGACCGTTTGTGCATATGTCTGTGTTTGCTTTCGCATGTGTCTAAGTGTAGGTCTAAGTATCGGTCTGTGTGTGTTCGTCCACCGAAGCAGTCCATGCAATTGAGACAGACAGACTTCTCTGCTTCTCTGTTTTGGCGCCGAGTGAAACAAAGCAGCAAAGAATACAGCTGGCACAAGTTGTGGAAAGACATACAAGGCGAATTCAAGGCCGTAGAGTGGCAGATACATGCAGCAGGGAGGCGCAGGGAGGTAGACGGATAGAAAGGTGCGGGAAGGCTGAAGTGGAGGCTGTATCGCCTGCTCTAGAGGGTTGCCCAGTTAAAAATAACCCCTGGGCAAAATGTAATTTCTCAGCAACCAACTGATATTTTTCTAAAAGAAATAATGTCTGGATTTACAGGATAAATATTTATCAACAGTCCTTGAAAATTGTGCTGAAAAATTCTCGCTGCTTCAAAAATTGAAAAGGTTTAAACATTCCGTTTGTCAAATGACGGTAGCCGCTTCGGTAGGCAGGATTTGCAGAAAAATGGACATGTAATTTTAAACGTCAAATAACGTCATCTTTCAGACAGAAACCAGAGGTGCCTTGAAATTGCCGCATGTGCTTTGTTGGTTACATTCTCAATTGTGTAATGGTAGGTCTTCAGAAATGATAGAAATTCGATGTCATTGAGAGGGGCTAGGATTCCACGCGGTGCTTCTTTCCTCTGTTTGACTGTGACATAAACTGTGCTGACAAACAGAATCAAATCTGTGACATTCTAGGCAGTTGAGTTTTATAAAGAAATTTTCAGTGCGTGAATGGCTTTTGCAACCAACATGGCGTGGTGCGTTCAACCTGAAGCTCGAAACTACCCAATCGTAATCCCCAAATTTCTAAAGCGCCACTTGAAAGCGAAGCGCAGGGCACCAGCTTATTAGCGCTGCGTCAAATCGAAAGGGTTGTTCAAAGGATAGTCCGTGGGAGGTCAAAGTTCGGTTTCTAGGATCAATGCCTTCGTGTATACCAGGAAACGAGAATGATAATTTATAAACCTCAAAATTCCTGATTGTTGTTGCATGCTGCATTTCAAGAGCATCTGTCATTTAACCTAGCATTTCCTGTCGCAGTTCGTGCAATGATGAATCCTAAAACACTTCCTCTGTTGCAGAAAAATAGCAGCGGTTCGCTCGTAAATTGCCATTCTTTCTGAAGTCTCGTAAAGAGCGCAGTTTGATGGACCTTCGTTTGAACCAAACAGAGACTAGATGACCTTTGACATCCATGACGTGATGACGGCATGCAAACCACACCAATTCAGTAGCCAGAGCGCTTTCAATTCTAAGTCATGTGCCTTTAATAGCCCTGTATTGCAGACTGCTACGGTATGCCTTCATCTATAAACCGATATTCCATTTTTCAATTACCTCAACACATGCCTTCGTGTGTGACAAACTTGTACCTCATTCGATCCAAATATTCCTTTAATCCATCAATTTCTGAAGACAATTTCCTGTCCCAGTGCAGCTACAACGGTCCTGCCAGTGAACAATCTTTTCTGCCATTCAGCTGTTCCTTGTCTTTCTTTAAAACTAAATCGTCTGTTTGAATTTTGAGATAATGTGATATCTGAAATGTCACGGCCAAAAGCCTGCGCAATGGCTTCAGCTACACACACGGGTGCGCGCAGAGTAATGGAGGGTGGCGTAGATTACTGGAGAACATACTAAGGCGCTGAGTTGAGTTTGAGACCCGTGTGCCCCATCAGGTTGACTAGCCCTTCTTTCGCAAGGCGGCGTGGCTGGTCAAATTTGATGTACACGTGTATAGCGTAACGGGCGCCCTACGTGGCTGCCGGCGGTTAAATTCGACTTCTGTAAATAGTTTGTCATCAGTCGTTCATGCCATATATGTAATCATACTGCGGTCTGCCAGTTTATGAAAATAGACGAAAATCTTTGTTTTTATCTGTACACATCACCACGGTCACGAAGGCTGCAACACGATCCAAAGTAACAACAGCTTCAGAGGACTAAAAGATATTATTGGGTGTATTTTTTATGATGGGGCAGAAGTTGCAGCTGCTGCTGTTGATGTAGACATTTCTGATTTGACTTCAATTATTGAATGACATCATCTGACTCTTCTGACTAGAAATCAAAGAAGAAAGTTCACCTTTTGTTTCATCATTGCCCTTTGTCTTGCTTTCTTCGTATTCACTCTCACAATTATTCTCTGCTTCTCATGTCGTTGCCTCTTCCTTCTTCCTTTGGCTGCTCTCTTCAAGTCTACTCCCCTTATGCTGCCGGAAAATACGTCTTTCCTTTGCAATTGAAAGAGATTCCGGATCTTCGTCTTGCTGGATTTCTGTCATCACGTTCTTTCTGGCTGCACTAAACAATTCTTCAAGATCATTTTAAAACATGTCTTCCTTCATCCTGTCGTGTTCTGTGAACCGTCAGAGCAAGACATCTTTCTCATACAGCCTGATCACGACAGATCACCTGCAGAAACCATTCTTGATAACTTTGATAGTAACCATGTCCTGACAAACAAGTCCTTCCTCAGCGTTGTTATTCTGGATTGCATCCAAAGACAAAAATAACTGCACGACAGGTCATTTATTAGCTGTCCAGAACTGACCAGAAGGGTCCTTCGTTCAGTAATAAGACCACAATGAAGCAGTTGTAGTACATTCAGACTATATATATATATATATGTATATGTATATATTGTCCTTGCTGTTGATTATTTAGAGTTTGTTTTTTTCGATGGCTAATGCTCTTGGTCAGATTTCAAACTATAGATGAAGAAATGTTAGTATATATCAACGCCTGTAAACGGACCTTAAAGACATGAGTACAAGTAGAATGTTCCGCTTGCGTTTAACTAGAGATTTTGCACAGTCAGGCAGAAATTTAGCAGGCTAATAACTATCATACCCGGTGGACAAAAGTAAACCTTGTGAAGAAATTATTCTACAAACTTAAGATTTTCTGTATGGTTTGTGAACCACTTGAGTACATTTATGTATTTATGTATGTATCTACATGCATGTATTTTGTATATAAATGTATATATGCAGTTATGTAGGCCTTTGCATGCATGCATATAATATTATATGCATTTCTATATACATGCATGTACGTAAGTATTAGAATACTTAATATGGTGCATTTTAAGTGCTTCACAAAGCGCAATCCTCTTATTAAATTAATGAAAATCAAATACTTTTATTCGTTAAATAACAGTATCAAGCTGACAAGATCGCAACTCGAACTACAGTTATATGTTAATCTATATACAGTTCGGGTCTGTTCAACAACTACAGTAAGTTAAGCGCCAGAATCTCAATCCCTCAAACACTATGTCAAAAATTTTTTCGGTATATAGTTTTCTATGACGAAGTCGAGACAATGAAATTCCGATCATCTTTTCACGGCAAGGCGGCCATCCATGGGGCTTAGTTCATAAATTATAGTTATTGCTTCACGCAGGTGGTAGGTGCTTTCCCAATACGTGACTTGTGTCAGTAATGATTGCTCTGAACACTCGCTTCATCCGCAATGGCCTCCACCGAGGATATCCACACCTGCAGGAGGATATCCACACCTCTTCATCCTTTCCACGCATTGCTCTAACCTGCTCTGTCACTGGTCTGTGCATATTCACGTCATGCAGGCGAATCATGGACATCATTCCGACCTTTCATAAAATTTTCCATCGGGAACCAAATGTAGCCTATATCTGTTCAATAATTATTAAACTGGATGCATAATGATTTATGTCTAATGATGCGTTTGTTTAAGCTGTTCTGTCATGTCCTATTTCATATGATCCTATCATTCTATTAGGAGCCCACGTTATCTGTGCTGCGCAGCTCCTGATCTGTAAAGTGTCGTATCGTATGCTATCCTGATCCAGTATACGCTGTGTCACACACGACACTCTCGACGATGGCGCTATATAAAAGTCATCGACCGGCGTCACAGGCGTGGGAGGACTACGGATGAGAATGTCTACCTGACACATGAGACGGGAGACATCAATGGGCTTCGTCTGAAGCAGACGGCCGCAAAACAGACGGCGAAGAATTATGCAAAGATCAACGGGGTGTCAAACCACGAAACCCGACACCGCGAGGCAGATGTCAGAGCCGACTGCCCCTTCCATCTCTACGACCCACAGACAAGAAATTCATGAATCAGTTGAAGATTTGATCTGGACCGGCTGGTTGACACGGATCATGAATAGGGGACAATTCCGATACGAATGGCGCAACCCACTAGGCAGTATAACGATAATAATGAAATTCGATCCCTCGAGGACCTGTTGCTCGTTTATGACACTGGCAAGGCCCAGTCATAGCAGCCGCTAGTCAAACAGTAACTGGACTCCCCTAGGAATCTGACGGACGCCGACCAACCAGGTTTAGTAATGGTTTCTGCAGGTGATCTGTCGTCCAATAGAGATACGAGTTTTGCGTTTGGGATGGCGAAGGAAATCGCCTCTAGAAGGATTGACATAGCGTAGCAAGCAAAGGAACAGGGACTTGTTTCGGAACTGGGGGAGACGCTAGGTCGTTCTGACGATAAGGGTAATCAACGTAGTTGGGAATCCCGTCTCCAAAGTAAACCAGGGAAACATTTCTAAAACGACACTAATAACTCCAGTAAGTGTAGATAGGATGAGTGGTGTGTATATATTTAATTAAATATACATATTAAAAACCCTCAAGTGTGTCGTGTTGCTGAGCTTGGCGATAAAGGAAAGAACCAGCGGGTACTCTCGTCTTCAAGAAGAGGGAGTGGCGAGAGTGAAACCCGCGACACGCTGTATTCCATGCTCCTCTTTTTCCAACGGCATATCGCCTCTCAATGATGGCCTACCTAAGAGATTTAAATCTCTGGGTAGCACGTCCGCGCACGATAAGTATCTAAAATGGCGTTCATTCAAACAAGCAACTGGTCAAATCCTCATTGAAAATAAGCAGGGTAGGTTGGTGGGTGCGTGCGTGCGTGCGTGAGTGAGTGACAATGGACACGCGGTAAGCTCGTCCTTGTAATTACAGGCAATTTTTCATTATCGTCACTGACATGCTGGTCTGCGGCGCTTATTCAGCGACTGAACGCCGTGGGATGGATCTAAAGCGACTGGCTGTAAATTACCCGCCCAGTTGTCTCTGCAGCCGCCCAACATCTCGGAGTTTTATATATTTATATACCGCCATCTTTTCTAGTGCTAAACGGCTCTTGAACCAGACAAAAAGAAAAATGACATCGGTTCTGAGAGAATAAACACAAGATCCTAAACAAGTATGATCACGGTTAATGGCTAAATTTCTGGGCTCAGGTTTATCTAAGCATGTGCATGCATATATATATATGTAGGTTCAAAAATTTGGATTTTGACCAATGATCTGTTTTAATTCTGTTCTCTGCCAATCGGTTTTACTTTAACGATGCGCCTGTGAACAAGCAGGTTCCCACAATGTGCTTTTTTAAATTAAGAAATGTCGAGATTACGACCACGAAAGTCAATTTACATACATACATACGTACGTACGTACGTACGTACATACATACCTACGTACATGCTTGCATACATACATACATACATAAATACATACATACATACATACATTACATACAAACATATATACACACACTACATACATACATGCCCTAGCAGCACTACGTACACATGTTGTTGCATAATCTTGCTGATACTTATGTCGCTGGTATGAGCATGAATCCTGATGAGGGATGGTAATGTGTGTTTACCTTCGGTAGTTTAGTGGCTAGACTAGAAAGAGGTGTGGTGATAGCTATATAAGCCATCTATAAAGGAGTGTAGGGACAGACTGGTGTTTTTGGTCGGACGCGATCGTTCTTGCCAGATCTGTTGAGGTTAAACTTGAGCTATTACTCTTTTGTGGCAAATTATTATTCTTAAACCTACTGACTGTTTCCTGTCAAATTACCAACAAGATTGTGTTGAAAGTTACTGTTTTATTACTCTGTTCTGCCTGAAGATCAACTTTGTTTCATTTGGTTTCTGGAAAAGGTATACTCATGTTTAACTACTTGTAACTAAAGCTAATTTATATTATACTTTTTGGTTGAACTTGAGGACTTCTCTAACAATGTACATAAAAAATGGTATAAATAATACTTCGGATAAAATCCCACAGTAATCATAATTTGCAATTGCAAAACCGAAGTCTTCGGAGCAGCTAGAGAGCTAAAGGAGAAAGGTCATTAATTAAACCATTTTTATATCATTCACGGCCCTTCTCACTTTTTCTGAATGTAGGTCGCTGTGAGTCAGTCACAATGTTTGAGAGTGAATAAGAAATACTAACATACGCTCTGCCACAGCCCAATCCAGCAGCCTCGCCTATGTGGGTCCCAACAGCTGGATGTGGAACAGCCTCCCATTTCTCTTCGAGAAGAGCTGGTCACTCTAACCTCTGCCATCTGTCGCAAGCACCTTAAGACTTTCTTGTTCTCCGCCTAGCTTTGTGTTGAGTCGTGAGCGCCTCTAATTACGAATAGCGGTATATAAGTTTTCAGTTACAATTAAAATTACAACAGGAATGGCCATAGAAACGTCGAGTTATATTACGTGACGTAACTGGCGTATATAGGCCTACATCTCTGCTCGGCATAACCAACAGTCTTCTATTGTGATACTGAATACATTACTACATTACATTACATCGTGTTTGTGCATTACAATCAATCACATTCTAACCGCTTACTGCCTTTGCGATATTATATTCTTGCTATACCCCGTACGATTATCTGTTATCGCCAGAACTGCCTCTCATTTCGGAAGACAAATGGCACCCGTAGATCTGCGTCGTTTGGGACACGCGTCGTATCCGGAACAACCTGGTGGACAGCAACGGAAAATGCCGACGAATACCGACTACAACAGCTGACGAATGGAGGTCAGCGCCAGTTTGTTTAGCGACCACGAGACGACTCCTCCGCTGACTGTCACGCAACATCGAATCTCAGAGGCGCAGACGTGTTTGGTCGTCTGGAACCAGAAAGTCGTTAGATTCCACGCTCGACTGCTCGCAATAATTGTTGTCAATACAGAGATTCCTCTAGGATGGATATGAGGACTTAGTGATGATAGGGTGAGGGTTGATTCCTATTCAAGGAAGCGTGATGATGCAGAAGGCGCAGCTCGGGCTGATTGTTGTAATTGAGTCCCGCGTTCATCTATTGTTTAACTGAATTAACTCGCTTCGTATCAATCAAATGAAACTAACTTGCAATTCATTCGTGCGAAATTCGAATCTAACAGAACCAATAATCAAATGAGCGATGCCTCATTCAAGGCTTAGTATTTTTAATTGTTACTTGGATAACTTGAGACTATTGAATTATAGTTCAATAGGCCTATTTAAGTTGCATAGTTCGCATTTACTTTTATTTCTAATATTTGTTGGATTTATTTTAGAAACTCAATTTAATATGATCATGTCCTCGTTTCATTTCACTGCCAATCAATCCGCTGTTCAATTAGTAATTAATTAATTAATTAATTGGTACGTTTGTTCATTTGCCCCCCCCCCAATCGGTTCTTTTTTATGTTTCTCCAATGGCTTTTTGAGATGACTTTTGTTATGATAATTTGTGCACCCCCATTTTTCACATTGAGTACAATTCCAAGTAACAAGGTTTTGAAAAGTGGGGGCAAAAAATATTTGTGGCGCTACGCGTAATATTTTTTAAATTATGCCCCCTCCCCATTTTTCAAAACCTTGTAGCACCTTTGGATGATGCCATCCTCAGGCCATGTCCTCCAGGCAATCGGTTCCAATTCATTCAGAAAATGGACACTTTTGGCAGCCATTTTGCATTGAATAGTAATTAGATTGGTATCACAGAATGTAGACGTGCATTGGAGTCGCCCTCACCCCTCGAGGATCTTGTGAAGTTATGTCCAGACGACGTGTTTGTTTAGCACTAGCACAAGAAGCAATTTACCATCGGTATGCGAACTGGCACCGCGTACACAGGGGCACATGGGACGCGCGCCTTAACCAATGCATAGATGACCACTGGTCAGAGGAGCATGTGAGTTGACGATGGGCGGCGCTTCAAAGTGAATCGCCCAGTCCTCTCTTCTTCCCACTTGATTGATGTCTCATCACAATGCCCTCATTCGTTACCAGTTGTGTTACGATGATGTCATCACCAGCGTCAACTAGCCACTTCAAACACATGATTTCACAACTCAAATGTCATGACCCTACATTCACGCAGCGAGAGGAGTGACAACGTTGGACATTTGAAAGTGAGACTGAGAACCAAAAGGAGAAGATGCAGGCACCGATATTATAACTATAAAAACTATTCACCCTATAGCCAAAAATGGTCTCATAGTAATCGTAACCTCCAAATTTCCACAGCGCCACTTGAAGACTAAGCGCAGGACACCAGCTTATTCACCACGCTAACCAGCTTATTCACGAGTGCTGGTCTAGCTCTGAATGAATGAATGAATGAATGAACCTAGCATTCGCTCGTGTATACTCGTTCATCCTCATATCACTAAATTGCAAAATTTGCAATGCAAGGCAATTGTAGTTTTATATTGTCCTAGTTACAAATGTTCAGAAGTACACATGCAATTTATATTACTCACAAAATGTGCTTCAATTGGTCATTGTATATAATATTTGGAATGACAGATGGAAGCAAATTTTATAAACATGTCGCAGACGCAATAATCTACTGTAGAGCAACAGCGCAAAGGACTTGATCAAGGTAAGTGGCGTCGATACCTTAGAGGCGCGGAGGCAAGTGCATTCTATGTGTTTTTACATCATTTTATTGTAACGGTTCAGAGGTACGCCTACCTGGTGTCGGCCTACTGTATTATCTATTATCTACTGTCTAATGTCTCCTATCTAATGTGTAGTCTCTACTGTCTACTGTTTCATATCTACTGGGCATCATCTACTATCTACAGCAAATTAGTATGAAAGAGTAGTCGTCGCCTGGAAGAGGGGAATCGTCGTCGTCGCCTTCTGGAGATTGTCATCGGGGAGCCTTGTAGATTCGGCTTTGGCCTTGCAGTCTCGGCTCCTAGGAAGCACGAATAGTCGTCGTGGCTTGCGATAGTCGTCGTGGATATAGTCGTCGTAGATTTGCGATAGTCGCGTCAGTCATTGACGTAGCATAGTAGTCGTCGTCAACCATTGACGTAGCATAATAGTCGCCGTCAGCCATTGACGTAGCGTTGCAATTACTCGTTAGTTATCGACGTAGGGCGTATTGAGGGGGTGAGATACGGACTGTTTCCGAATGGGCGCTACAGAAGTATTGTTTTCCGTTGTACATTAAAAGAGGATTATCGAACAAGCGTGTCTTATTCCAAGCGTCATCCAGAAAGAAGCTATTTAAACCTTAAATGGTTAGTCTTCAGCAAATCACTGAAGCCTTACTCAGCGGACTGCAACTCGAACTACCCCCATATCGGACGGGCTGCAAGTCGTCATCCTGGTCACTGTCGAATAGGTCCAGTTCCGTTACAAAACTGGTTACAGAAGTGGGGTACGCAGTAGCGATTGACGAGCTCTTCTGAACGCTGGATTATATGCATTTACGTTAGTGGATTTATACTGAACTCTGGTGATACGCGCGTTTTTTTGGAGACTCTGCTGTTTCTGATTGTCGGAGAGCACGGAATTCTTTTGTTTCGACGCTGTGAATTTCGACGAACGACGACGGAAAATGGATATCGCGAAAACGGACGATACGATCGTTTATACCTTGCTGGACATTGCGGATTCGCCAATTAGCAAGCCGAGCTTTTCGACACCCGCACCTGGGCGGATGACGACGGCCGAAGCACGAGATACGGACTACAGTTTTCTGGAGAGCATAGACTTCGACGGTCTGAGTAATACGAGCGTTCGAGAGAAAAAGACGATAAAGTTCGACGTCGAGAAGCGCAACAATCCTCCGCGGATGGAGAGCTCTGCAGTTCCTTCTGCCAGTCAGTTGATCTCTATGAAACGTGGGAAATTCGATGGCACGGGATCATTAGAATCGTTTATAGCTCTGTTTGAAGTTTGCGCTCGGCATAATAGCTGGACTGATAGCGATAAATTTGACTTTCTGCGCTGTTCTCTGGAAAAAGCAGCCACGCAGCTGCTCTGGGATTTTGGAGCTCGTACGGATGTATCTTATGAACAACTCGTCGAGAGACTGCGTCAGCGATACGGAACGGAGGGGCAGGCGGAAACATTTCGCGCCCTCTCAGGGGCGATGAGAGTCTCAGCGATCTCTTACATGACATCCTGAGACTCGTCGTTCTCGCATACCCAGTGCCTTCGAATGAGACGACGGAGATTGTTGCGGAAGATGCTTTCCTCGAGGCGATTAGAGATCGAGAACTGGCTCTTAAAGTGAGGGAGCGCGAACCGAAGACGCTCGACGAAGCGTATCGAGTAGCCTTACGCCTGGCCGCGTATCAGCACACGTCTGAGTTAGAAGATCGACGAAACCAGCGAACTGAGTACGAGGCACCCAAGGGAACAACAACGACGGAGCGTTTCAATCGCAATTCGATGGCTTCATCGCTGCTCAGCAATAGTGGCCACAAAGCATGGAGGAGAAATTGTGCCGGCAACTAGAGGAGCTACGAAACTCACGCCGAACGAATACCGACGCAGAGCCGAATTTCACCACACCAGCAGATCGCACAAGCAATCCAGGTCGTGGAGTAACCTGCTTCAACTGCGGACGGATAGGAAACATCGCACGCCAGTGTAGACAACGTCAACGGCCTTATCACCGCTCTGACGACGCGCAGCATTCGATTTCATCGGAAACCGGAAACGACGGAACGACGGTTACCAACCATACCACACATGAGGTACAGAACAGAGACACGAACAATTCCATCTACATTCGCGGTACGATAAATCGACGCTCGAGGACCTGCTTAGTGGACACTGGGTCAGAGGTAAGCCAGGTACCGTTGTCTGACGTAGAGAGGCTAATTCTTCAACCTAGCACTCGTGTATTGTTGGCCGCCAACGGCACGGAAATACGGGTTTTGGGCGAAGTTATTGTGCACATTCAGATTTGGAGAGGATTTGCAGTTGAGACAAATTTTCTGGTATCTGATCAAGTAGGCGAGCCAATGCTCGGTATGGATTGTTTGAGGCAGCATAAATGTAGAATTGGTTTTGGGACAGGTGCGCTTTTCATTGGACGGCGACGCATCCCATTAATTAAGGGAAATGGCTCATTGTGGTGCCGACGAGTGATGGTCGCGGAAGAAGTGACTGTTTTGCCAAATTCTCAGTATGATGTTCCTTTTCGAACTCAGAACAGGAATCTCAATAGCATGGCTCAGGCGTGGATGACTGAAGCTACGGAGATTAAGCCAAGAGTATATTTAGCGCGAGTGGTATTGAGTAACGAAGCAGATCGAGCGAGTGTAAGAGTTTTGAATTTGAGCGATTATCCTGCTACGCTGTCGGTCAATCAGTTGATCGGTGATCTCCACCCTATGGAAATTGAGTGTGAAGATGAGATCACTCCGGAACCGAGCTCACCGATAACTAGTCAGTTGATCGAGAAGTTCGTGGAAGACATACCGGATGATGTTCCCGAGGAAATAAGAGCAAGGTTGTAAACCCTGCTGACAGACTATAGCGGCATATTTTCGACAAGCGACCGAGATTTAGGGAGGACTGCAGTTTGCCAGCATCGGATTGACACCGGAGATGATCGGCCGATAAGACAGCCCTTGAGAAGGCAACCATTGCCCTACCAAGTAGAAATAGACGCGCAATTGGAACAAATAGTAGCAATCGAAATAGTGGAACCGGTAGTTAGTGAATGGGCAGCAAATGTCGTGTTAGCCAAAAAGAAGGATCAGCCATTCGTGTGGGGAGAAGAATGTCAAAGCGCCTTCGATCGTTTGAAGGTAGCACTCACTACTGCTCCCGTACTGAGCCTGCCTAGTGACAATTCAGTGTATACATTGGATTGCGACGCTTCCGACGTAGCAATTGGTTCGGTGTTGTCGCAGCGAGTCGATGGACACGAGTGTGGAGTCGCCTATGGCAGCCGGTTACTCTATACAGCGGAGCGAAACTATTGCGTCACAAGAAGAGTCACTGGCAGTAGTATACTTCACTCAGATTTACCGACAGCACTTGTTGGGGAGGAGGTTCACCCTCCGAACGGATCATGCGGCGTTGAAATGGCTTCAGAAAACTCCGGAGCCGATAGGCCAACAAGGACGCTGGTTAGAAAAGTTGGAGGAATTTTATGTTGAAGTTTTGCACAGGCGGGGGCGTAAACACGGAAATGCCGACGCTTTATCGAGGAAACTCTGCAGCCAATGTCGTCAGGGAGAGATCGGCCACGAAGTCTTGTTGCTGCGGGAGGTAACCGCGGTCGTTCGTACGAAAAAAGACATTTCGAAAGTGCAAGACGAGAATACTGCTCCGAACCTGCAGGAAATTCTATTGCAGAAGTCGCCAAAAGCTAAGACTTATGTAGCGCATGTTCATAAACTACGGACTTGCTATGGTCGAGTAAAGGGGCAGTGGGAGTTGCCTGCTGGGTCCGAAGCAGTGGTAGACACAGCAATCGTACAGGTCGATCAAGACGGTCACTTGCTACGAAGTAACATGAAGCGAGCGCGGAACAAGACGCGAGTAAAGAATGCTCCGACGGCAGAGGACGGAACGAGGCAATTGTCCGTCGGCGAAAATCTGAGGTTATTGTCAGACCCTGGAACGGATGAACAGGGAAACGGTATGCCAAGTTCGGCCTCAGGTGCAAATAATCGGCCTCGACGATGCATACGTCGTCCTGTGCGATTTCAGTAGAGCAAGACGGCTGGCAGACGTGACGTAGCGCTGGTAAAAAGAGCGTTAAGACGAATACGACGTCCGAAAAAGAGCAAAAGATGAATACGGCTTTTGATAAAGAGAGAAGACACAGCGCTTAAATGGAGAGACGCTGCAGTAATTTGGTGAAGAAAACAAACGGACGATGGAAGCAATGAAACGCCGTACAAAGAAATTGTTAACCGTCGAAAGGACTTTTATTTTCACAAGCGATTTCTGAAAGGACTTTTATTTTCAGGAACGAACAATGTTCTCGTCAGACAACTGTCTGATCGTTCGTGGACTTTTAGTATAGTGTTATTGTATTATGCCTGCTTTCTGTTGAACTGTCAAACTGACAGGTTTCGTGTGATTAATTGTTTGGTTTGTTATGCATGCAGAGTTGTTATGAATAGTTTGGACTGTTCGACAATGTCTAATTTTATGATTAGCTATGGACGATTGAGATCACGTGATTTTCATGTTGTATTATATAGGATCTGACTGTTAAGTCTGTTAATTTGCTTTGTGGACTCTTGTCTGAACTGAAGCCGATGTACGCTTTAATTAGGGGAAATCTAGTGATTAGGCGTTCCCAAAAAGAGACTTTTGGGATGTTGCTGCGGGAGGAGTGTAACGGTTCAGGGGTACGCCTACCTGGTGTCGGCCTACTGTATTATCTACTATCTAATGTGTAGTCTCTACTGTCTACTGTCTCCTATCTACTGTGCATCATCTACTATCTACAGCAAATTAGTATGAAAGAGTAGTCGTCGCCTGGAAGAGGGGAATCGTCGTCGTCGCCTTCTGGAGATTGTCATCGAGGAGCCTTGTAGATTCGGCTTTGGCCTTGCAGTCTCGGCTCCTAGGAAGCACGAATAGTCGTCGTGGCTTGCGATAGTCGTCGTGGATATAGTCGTCGTAGATTTGCGATAGTCGCGTCAGTCATTGACGTAGCATAGTAGTCGTCGTCAACCATAGACGTAGCATAATAGTCGCCGTCAGCCATTGACGTAGCATAGTAGTCGTCGTCAACCATTGACGTAGCATAATAGTCGCCATCAGCCATTGACGTAGCATAGTAGTCGTCGTCAACCATTGACGTAGCATAATAGTCGCCGTCAGCCATTGACGTAGCGTTGCAATTACTCGTTAGTTATCGACGTAGGGCGTATTGAGGGGGTGAGATACGGACTGTTTCCGAATGGGCGCTACAGAAGTATTGTTTTCCGTTGTACATTAAAAGAGGATTATCGAACAAGCGTGTCTTATTCCAAGCGTCATCCAGAAAGAAGCTATTTAAACCTTAAATGGTTAGTCTTCAGCAAACCACTGAAGCCTTACTCAGCGGACTGCAACTCGAACTACCCCCATATCGGACGGGGCTGCAAGTCGTCATCCTGGTCACTGTCGAATAGGCCCCGTTCCGTTACATTATTAATTCAAATATTTTTTTACAACAGAATACTGTATGCATGATCTAGCTGGTGAATTTCCGCTTTGAGAACTACTACTATTGCATAATTATGACGGCATACTCACCAACAAATGAGTATCGTTACATTGCAATTTACAGAAAATGTTGGGGTTAGGAAAGAGATACGGTAACCCCTCTCCCAACCACATCAAATACAAAATGGCTCTTATGGCCTGCAATCCTAGCAAAGTAACTGCCTCGGACGAGGATCGAACCCGTACTCTTCGCGTTACAGGCCGATCGCTCTTACCAAATACCAATCGGCCACCGTGCGACATGTTCTATCTTGATCTCCAGTCTTCTCCTCTGTAAAATTCTTCAACAACTCCTTAGTCATATCATGACTCCAGCTCGTATTCGTAAACAGCCAGACACGACGTCACTTGGCTGCTTGACCGCTCGACCGCAGTGCATGAACGTAAACATATCTCTGCTTCCTTCCTGGATTTGCTCTTAAATTCATTCCTGGAAATACTCTTGATGTCGAGTTCATCTGGAAATGGCCAGCGTAAACAGATCCGTTTTGTTCGTTCGAGTATTGGAATTTCCGGTTAAAAGACAGACAAACAAACTGATCGTTCATCTAACTGATAAGATATCAGATTACGTTGGACAGAGAGCGATCGTCGGATGCCTTTAATCAAAATCAAACAAGTGTCATAGACGAAGGCAATTCCAGCGCCTCCTAACGGTTTCTTTCTTATAAACGATCGTTTGGATAAATCTCCTTAAAACTTTTTTATATCTAGCGTCTATGACTAAGCATATTTCGTCGAATTCACTTCACTGAGCTCTGTAGAAATAATGGGTTTACCATCACGATCCTCCCTACCGCCTGTCTTCAGTCTATCAGCTTCGCTCCCTCCATCCTTATGCCATTCCTACATAGCTGCGCAGTACACGTAGACTCTATGTGCTTATTCAATATTGTTCTGTCCTTTCACTCATACGTATGCAAGCTTCCCTTTCTCCATTACTCCCTCCCTAAATCATCTTCTTCCATTATTATGTCATTTCCATTTTGACGGACGCTGGTCATTTTCCCGTCAGCGGCGACCTCTGCCCGTCTTTCCACAAAGCCCATGCATAAGCCAATGTCCCGGAAGGCCCTTGGCATAACATAGCGACGGTAAAGACGAATTGGATCCGAACGTCAACCGCAGCGCCAACTCTGTTGACCAGTATCAAGCAAAGACAGTATACTCATATCCTATGTAATTACATGGCATTCATTGATATGCCAGTCCAGTAGTGTCCACAGTTGCGTCCACCCTGTTTACAGTGTTCAGTATTGTTCACTGCAGTATTAACCTTGGCGCACAATTGTCTAAATGACAGTTTACTGATTTATATTGCTGTTGTCCGCTGGGGTTCATCGCTACAGTCAATGTAGCAATAACATTTTCCACAATGGTCTGAAGATCTCGAATAGTCTCCCGTATATTGAGCAACAGAGCAGCAAGCACGCACTGTAGTGTCAATTGAGTAGACCTATGCTGTTCATAGGCGGAGACTTGACCCTGGATTCGTGGGGGAACAGGTCGAAACAAATGGAGTTTGGGGTGGAACAAATTCAATTCCCAAATATGGATGTGGCAATAAAGGAGGAACAGTGGAAACACTGTAGAAATTGATCATACTTATGAAGTATTTGTGAAAAATTGAGGTATAATTTTACAGCTTCATTTACTCCATCTGAAATTTGGGAAGGAACCATCCCCTCCTGCCCCCAATATAGTTTCCGCTCCTGATGCTATCGACTACATACAGTGTATAGTGTCAACCTCGTTTCAGTATAGTGTATAGACATGCTTACTGGTGTCAATTGTCAATAGCCGATATCAATCAGACCAGCATCAGAAATCAATGCTTTCTCTCATTTTCGACAGAACATTTTCTCCTAGACGCAGCAGCAGCAGCTGCAGTGTTTGGGAGAGAAACAAACATGACAAACTATTGATTGGCCGATGGATTCTCTCTGCAATCCCATCGCAGAAGCTGCGCCCTCTTCTGGATTTCTTCTCCCCTTCTGGATATATATATATATATATAACGTGATTTGCGCACTTCCGGGTGGGTTATGTGCCCAGCCACGATTCTTGGAATGGCATATTAACTGCTACCGGAACGTGACGCAGTGATAGAGAACTCGGATCGAGAGGGGAATTGGACGTCCTTCGTATGCAAAAGTCCACCTTACGAGGAACAGAGGCTTTTTAAAACCAGGCGATGTCCAGTTGTATTAGACCCGATCGTACTTCTTCATTCGTTTTATGGGCTGCTTTGAATGACTCTGTCCAACCTTCGTCGCAGTCATAGATATCTATGGTCACAGTCAGCCGATAAAATTAGAATTACGCGAATCGTGTTCAGCGCTTTCACTCTTTCTGGTATGATATCCTTTGTCAAATAAACATAAGCATTTATTGAGGAAGCTATGACCCGGACATTCATGGGTTCTGTAAAAAATTACCCGATAGAAACAATAAATTTCAGGCGGATTCTATGCGAGGCATATCTTTTCGACAGAGATCTCGGCATAATTGTGATTTAACTACACGTGGTCTATGGACCATGGAGAAGTATTTTTGATTTATTACGAGGATTCATAAAATGCCCCAAAGAGATCGATCTATTCTGGTGCGTTCTTGACTGAACCTCGGCCAAACACAGACAGTGTTAAGCAGTGGCGGCTCCACAGTGGGGTCATAGGGGTCCATGCCTCCCGCCCCAACTGAGCTTATGGCTCCCAGATTTTTGATTGGTTTACTATGAAATCTGGTATCATTTAAATTTGATATTTACTTGCTAAGATAGATGCACCATGAAATGCACAATTTTTTGCCACAGCATTCTCAGAGGCACAATTATAGCCTACTTACTTGCATAATATTATCTGAAATTATTTTTTCTGAACATTCTCACAGGATAACTTATTTACTTGCTTAGAATATTTAGTGGCAGATTAGAGTTGTGCTATTGAACGCTGACAATGAATCAGCAAAGTTCTATTGTCGATTTAATCTGCCCGTGCAGAGGCAATTACAATGGATGCCTTTGTGGATGAGTTTGACTTTTGACGTGACTATCGTAAACTTGTTTTTCATTAAGTGTATATTATTACTTTTATGCTATACGTTCAAATACAGTCATACTATTTTCCAAAGTGTTATAATCTTGAGATTGTTGATATGAAAAATTTATGTTGTTCCATCCTGTAGATCGATGTCACTCAGCGTTGATCTATACTATCCCATAGCATATAGTACCTAACACTCAGTTTCGACGAAGTCGGGTATCCAATTAGCCCCCTGTCAGGTTCCTCGGCCCCTCCATGGTCCCTCTGATGGAAAAACCTAGAGCCGTCACTGGTCTTACGGTAGAATAGAACTTGGTGGAGCGGTCCCTCTGCACTAGGTGAAGTGCCACAGGACGCCCATCCAACTCGCAGGGCCAACGATCGAGAATGTTGGCACGCCCGTAATGAAACGGCCTTCAGCAGAACATCCGGCAAGTAAACAGTAGGCTAAATATGAATGATTTCGTACAATTAACGAAGGAATCCAGTCAGCATCCCGTGAATTTCATGTGGGCGCCACGTGGGCATGCTGCTAGCAGGGCAGCTGGTTGCCATGCTTGACTATTGTCCATAAAAGGTATGCACAAAATCCCCCTTCTTTGGACCATCATATATTGCTCCGTTTGCATTTGAAAATAGGATTACTCTCCTTTTTCTCTTTCACTGGATTACTGCACTCAATAATTCAGAGGCGGCGATCTCGTTTGACAGGCGGGGGCACACAATGAGAGGGTAGGAAATGTGGGGGGGACGCACACATAACGTGTCCCCTCTCTGTAAAAGGTAGGGGGGCTTGTCCCCCTCGACCCCCTCCCGGGATCGCCGCCCCTGCAATAATTATAAGGCCAAGATCCTGCCGGGTGCATTGCAATGGCGAGAGGTAATTGATGCTGAAACTTCCATGCAATGATATCCAACTGAATGAAGATTGTAAACTGTCACATTTAAGTCGGTTTTGAGGCAAAGTCTACATTCAAATAATTGTATAGACCTACACTAAATCTAATTGCGGAAGTTCTCATTGGCCCATCTCCTCTTGTTTTCTTTGGATGACCACTTGCCTTCTTAAAAAGTTCTTAAGCTCCTTATTCAATTCTCTGCATTTGCATTGTTCATATTTTCCTAAATGTTCAAAATCTGAGACTGTTCATCTCAGCTGGATCACATACTTGCTCTTCTTGCCAGCGTCGTCTCTGACAAATGCACACAACTGAGTTGGGATAACTTGAGAGACTACGATTTGACAGATGCTATCCTCAGCACTCCTATTGATTACTGTAGACGAGTGTTTGCTAGCTTGTCGACAACGCAATTATTGTCTAGCTATAGTCTGCAGTCAGCTTTCCACTCAGCTGTTCGTCTGATAGCTTGTATGTATACCGTGCATGCGTGTACGACATTCTCGATCGTTAGGCCTACATGGATCATGCGTGACCAGGGGTGTAACAGGCGGGGGCAGGGGGCACCGGCCCCCGAGTTTTGAAACTGGGGCAAAGCCCCCCCCAGTTTTAGTGCTCAGTGCTCCCTATGTGCCCCCCAAATCGGTTCTTTTAATGTTTATCCAATGGATTTTTAAGAATACTTTGGTTGAGATAATTTGTGCGCCCCCATTTTTAAAATTTCTGGGGGGATGCAAAATTCAAAAAGTGGGAGGGCAAACAAAATTTTTTTTCATTATGCCCCACTTTCAAAACCTTGTTACACCTCTGTGCGTGACCAATCTGACTCGCTGCCTAGGCCTATATTTTTCAGGGTCCTTGCCGGTTATGGTTTTATATTTTATGGTACGTTTGCTATCGTCTAAATCTTTCAGATACAATGTCAGTGTGAGCTTTCTTTCCTCACGTTCGCGATTTTCATATATACTGCTGCATTGCATTGCTGGCCATAACTGTAGATGCCTATTAAGTCCTAGGCCTAGGTTCAACCGTTTCGCCGTTCTCTCCGCTTATCTGACCGCGGTCGTCTATTTGGCTTCTGTGCCTTAATTCTTTAACCATCGATGTTTTTCGTTGTCTATCATTTTTAAATTGTCCTCCACTAATTTGTACCAGAGTTCGGAGGATTGCGGGAGGCAGATCCGCTTCACTATTGGCGTAAACGGAGAGGAACAATAGGGCTGAACTTCTTCAGCGCAAGAGTCCTAGACTGATGACACGGCTTGGGCGATACTTATATAGGCCTAAAGGACATCTGAAGAATGATCTCATTTGGATGCCTTCCATAGTCTACATGCATCTTGCATCCGTCCGCTTTGTTGATATGTGAGCTCCCTAGAAGAGCGATAAAGCCTAGAAGCCTAGATAGCTGTTGATCTTGCTGGGTTAACTGAATATGTGGTTGAGGCCTACTCTGATGCTGCACTTGGAACTATAAATTCAACGCATTGTAGCATGTCTTCTGCCAGACCAGTGGCGGCGCTTGGGAGTGTAAGGGGGATGCGGTCGCACCAGGTGACCACGTGAATGGCAGCACTTTGGCTACTTAGAATATTATTGAGTCAGTTATTGATTCGTGCAATATAAGAGACACTGCATCAAGTGACTTGACTAGGATAGTAAAATCAATCAATGCCATTTAATACAGCGCCCCTTCAAGATATCTACTCAGATGCGCTCCCGGTCCGAATACGACCGAAGAGAGTGATTTTCAGTAATAAGTAGAATGCAGATGGAGGTTTTGGGCAGCAGGCGACGCTCTTGAGGTAACCAATTAATGCAACTTTTAATTAATTCGGTCTGCATGCTGGTACCGATTTCGTAACTGTCCGACGTCGGCGCAAGAAGATGCTATCTGCGTTACATAGTTAAGGGATGACGTAGTAGGCCTAGTGTTACATTAGTGTTTGACGTAATGCTTCTTTGGTCAGTGACAGGATATACAGGTCTCGTTTGGATTTAGTTCTTTACGTAATTCGTTGCTAGAACTTTCAATGAAATTCAATAAACTGTAAATTCAGTGAGCTGTGAATCTTCACTGTTCATATGAGTTTAGGCCTTTATGTATTTCAAAGACCACTTTTTAAAATTTATTCAGATCATTTTAGGCCTAGTTTATAGAAATAATAATTGCCCCCTATATTAATATTGTAGCCAATGATTGAATTGTCGAGGGGGTTGGGAGGGTTTCCCCTCATCATCTTTTCTTCCTTTATTCAGGACTCACCTTCACAGAGCACATAAATGCCGTCTCCCGCAGCTGCTTCTACCAGCTGCGTGTGATTTCTCGCTCTCACTTTTAAAGCAGCAGCCAAATTTAATACCCGCCTTTGCTCATCTATAAGCTCATATGGTGGCATTCCTAGTTCCTAGGAGCCGGATTGGCATGAAGGAGTAAAATCATGTTGAAAATCGAAAGATATTCTTTAAGCTATAATTTTCACTCATGAACTGTAGATTGTATTATAGTGTTTTCTTCTTGGAATAACGAGTCTAAGTACAAGTTAACAAACATTTCTTTCAGTAAAGAAGTTCACAACAGCCAAAGTTTCTGATGATATACAAACGCCTTAATCGTAAGGCTACCTGAACTGCATGTATTATCATTTGCACAACATTCTATGCATCAATGAACCTGTTAAACGTTTTTGCAAAGACATGCTCCTGCACATAGAAATATCTGCACCAAAATCTTATGACAGCACATAAGCAACGTCAAATTACGGGTAGTTCACACGAAAATAATCTATAGAAACATTTTCTATCTGTGAAATTCTTAAATTTAACCAGTATTATGGAAAACTGGATTTAGATTAATCAACTTCAAACTCAACCATGATGCCTCTCTATGATATTAGTATCCCTCTTCAAAGACTTAATATTAAGCATAGGTACGTCTCGTAACATACTGAAACATTATAAACGTACAGCCATGTAGATACCTGAAGGATAGTTTGGTTTTTTGTTGTATACAATGAAGAAATTCCAGGTCACCACACATGTACAAACCCAAACATGTAAGTTTCCATTCACGATCTGGTTAAGTATGCAGGTCTTTGCCCTTTTGTAGGGTTTTTGCAAAAACTTGCCAATACACTAAAACACGGCTGTTTCACAAAATGACAAAAGAGAGGTTGAAATGTTCCTTGAACTGTTTCAGTACATACTGTACATTGAACTCTGCATTCACACATTCTTTCTCAACATTCACATTGAACCCAAACTTATTGTAATTTGACATACACCTAAAGTAAATGGTCGTTTATATGGTGCTTTGTCAAACCCTTAGAGAAAAACAACTTCAAATACTCCCAAAAAAGTCTGCATTAAGAGACCTTACAAAAAACTTAATAACAGCAGTGAAGTTTTCAATACCCAAAAACATACTAATTAAATGCACAAGCCAAGATATGATTCAATAAAAACAACATACATGCCATTATAACTAGCAAATGTTTTAAGTATATGCTCCGTATCAAAATAATATCGGGACAACGCTAGACCGCATAGTTCATACACATAATTTTCAATGATAAACTATAAATGTATAATACCATGTAACATTGATTTCAGGCATAATGCAAAGAAAAATTGCAAGCTTTACTAAACCTCAGCTTGCAACATTTAATCAGCTGTTTAAAGCAGCAATTATAGAAAAAGACTAATTCTTTCAAAGCATTCAGTTTGATCTAGAATGGCTAGTCTCACTCACTAATGACCTGATCAAAACATTTTTTAAATATAATTTGAATATCACTCATATTTCAACTATATTCTATGTCCCTTAAAAAATTTGCATTCCCAAAATCCATATGCAGTTATTGTTTAACTTGATTTATCTGGTCTTTTATTTTTGATAATTAAAATCCAATTATATGCAAGGCAAATGAACCACACATTTCTTGAGCATTTCTAGTATTAAAGACCTAAGGTCGCTAGATCTGTAGCCGAACAGTATATAACTGTTTTGTAACAGCACGTTCTTCCGGGTGTCAGATAAATAAAAAAATTAATTGCGCCCTTGGGTTTTAAGCTGGAGAACTACTAAAATGTATGTGGAGTCAACCACAAGAATGCAACATGGGACCTAAAATGATTTGGCAAATAAAATTATTAACAAGATTATTCATACCATTCAAGAAATGAAGATGCAGATTTCTTAAAGCCTTATGTCAGCCTAGTTATGTTAGTCAGTTAAATGAAACCAGGAAATAGAGTTACAAAAAAGAAAAAGCAGTTGCAATTTCACTAAAACAGTTCAATTACTAGATTTAAAGTGGATTGACTTAAACCAGTACCATTCAATAACCAAAACACTGTTTGACCATAAAAAATACCCAGAGGCATATTCAATTCTACAAATAACCTGTCAAAAATTTATGTTATCAACTCAACACAAACAAAATACTGGTGTAAAAGATTCTTTACTCAAAACACCATGATTTTAGCATAAATGCGCAATTGGATTGTGTCTTCGTCAAAGGAAGCTCCCTAGAGGTAGGAAACCCCCCAGAGGTAAGAAACCCCATAGGTAGGAAACTCCAGAGGTAGGAAACCTCAAGAGGTGCTTCTAATCAAATGACACAAAAACCATGATTGAACACAAAGAGTTCCTAGGACTCCTAACTGCTTCATCAGTTGACATTCATTGGCCGAATGTGGAGTCGGAAAAGAACAAGGAGCTACTAGTAAGCTGTTCAGTAACGATTAAGATGAATTACAAATCTTATAATAATAATTTGCAACAGTAAAGTAACAACAGAACTGCTATATTTTATAGTTATACTTAATATCAGTTTGTTTTTTTTCATTGAATAATATCTGTGTTGGAGACCTGTAAGCACAGTTATGATATAAACTGATAACCTAAACTAACAAAAACTCATTCAGTGCAACGCACAGATTATTATAACCGTCACTTGGATTAAAGAAGAACAGATCTATCCAGAAATTTTCTACTACTACTGTACCAGTACTATGCAAGTAGCAAAAAATCATTCAAATGAGAATTACAAATTATAGCTTCACTGAAACTACTTAACACAAAAATGCGGGAAAATAACTCATCTAACTAGTCATCCTGAGACGTAACAAACAAAATGACAATAAATAAGAGTCACGCTTCTTCCATTTGCCGTACTCTGACGATTGTTCATCCACACACAAAAGAACCACCGAAACAACAATTAAATCAAAATACAGAGTGATTATTGTCAGAGGTGCATTGACAACAGGAGACAACCAGAAATAATAAATTCAAACAACATACACATAATATACGTACAGACAGACAGACAGACATGATTCATCAAAAGTCAATTGAAACCCAGATAAAGGTCACTTCAACTTACTATCATCTCACTCTCTGTATTATGTCTTATGACATAATTACGGCAAGGTAAGATATATGCTCCAAACGGACAATTACACAGATATGGCAAGCAGTAACAATAGTTATTGGAGGAAATGTCTTTCAGCTGAAGTCTAATCACCACCGCTACAATTATTCCCAACAACCTTTCCCCTAAGATGATGACAAATCAATTCAAATTTACCAATGTTTCATTGTAAATACGACGCTCCTCTATCTTGCACAGTGTCTGCTGCTGGCAAACTCTTTTCTATCATCAATTGCATACATTATTATTATTATTATTAAACGGATATTTTCTAGAATGCCGTAACACAGCCATGCCGCTACATGGGTGCTTTACAACGATGCAGTTGACGCACCTAGCTGCTGAATCACTTGCTCCCTTAGAACATTAGTGGAATTGAACCCCATTAATATTGCCATTCCCACATTCTGCACTGGCAGCACATCAGCAAATTCCAACAAAGCCCAATCGATTCACTCTACTTTAAGCGGTTGATATAACTACTACACATTATCTAGACTATATCTAGATTAGCTGGATATATTACCATTAGTAGTAGTATCATTATCAGCTGTCATTATTTAGCCATTTTATTATTACCAGCAGTAGGAATGATCCTCCCACATTTATAAATTAAATCAGAGATACAAATATTACCTCATAGAAATCAGACTTAGTCATTAAGCCCTGGAAAGAGTTACCTGAAAGCAACAGCCTTGGGACATCAATCACACCCAAGACAAATGTCGGAAAATTGTTGATATTGTCATCTGTGGCAATAGATGGCATAAGCATGGATGCTGTCATAAAGCGGTCAATTGTCGAATGCGAGTTCAAGAGAACAGCTCCATAGGTTTTCCCATACATTTTGGTGCACGATCTTTGTTACATTAAAGGATTAATCCAACATTCATCTCAGACTTCAGAGTATGCATCCTGCCTAAACACTGGCTATAAAATTCCAGACGTCTTAAAGAATATACATTTAATTGCATTAAGAAAAGTTCTGAAAAGATAGGTTGTGTTAACTCAAAAACCATGTCTTCAATCACTTAAAAAACTAAAACCTTGTTTGCAATAAAACAAAAACCATTGTACTGTCCACACTACATAATTGCAGTTGGTATTATGCAAATGAAACGAGCTTTGAAAGCAGAACCTAAACACAAAAGACGCTAACGATATCTACACGACTCAACTAAACAACGAAAACAATGAACAACATCATAGACAAAACATTTCTGAGTTTAAATGCCGAAAAAACTTTGAACATCTCAAATTAAATTATGCAGCTCTTCTCCAACTTTCTCTTCGTGCGTCTGTTAAAGAGCATTATAAGGCAATTTATGCCGCTGGTGGGTTGTTCTGCCAAAGGGGCAAAAAGGCTCATCACCAAAGGGCTGAGGATTTTCCACCTGGAGGCTGGCTCACTTTCATCCCAGCACGCTGTGGTACGGCATCATCGATCTGTGCACCTGACACACAAAACAAGTTAAGGAATCAGGAACAATACTTATTCACATAAGTATTCATGCATTTAAAGTTGCACTTTATCCAAATCTATCAAAGCATGGAAAACAAAATCATGACTTTAAAAAAACAAGACTTGATTCCACAATTTTATCGGTATTTTGTAATTAAATCACAGTCATTTTCATACACTGATCATAATCAAGTGTTGATGTTCATTGTGTACAAAAAACATTACTTAATATTCGTGCATCAAAACTTCCATATAAAAGCTAATCAATGTAACCAATATGATCATTGGGTAAATGATTACTAATAATCTATGAAAAGTTTAAGAATCATTACCACCCAGGAAAAGAATTCTAGACCTATTGAACAATAATAATGAAAGCAAAATAAATGTAGAGAGATTATTCCTTGTCAGATGTGTATTTAATATCAATGATTGGCTCTTTTACTTCATAACATACATCAACAATCAACTACAATTTAACATTAATATTTTAATTAGCTGAGATATCATTACTGCAGAAAGAGAAGGGTGATGAGACCATTATTTACCAAAATATAAAAGAACTACTGTATATACTCGCGTATAAGTCGAGAAATTTAATGTTATTTCAGGACGACGAAAACGGACTTCGACTTATACGCGAGACGCGAAATAGACCAAAGCGTTTGGACTACCTAATACCCTTGCGTTATGAAAACGAACTCAAAACTTAAACCCTTATTTGTCTGGTTATTTTAATTCCGATTTCACAATCAATCAGAAATCCGCAAATTACTGACTACATAGAGTTAAAATCGAAATGCAATTCTATTAAAATAAGTTTATTTTATACATGTACGATAGTACATTCATAGTCAAAGTTGCACCTGGTAGCCTAATATTTATTTTTGACCTCAAAGTAAAATTTATTTGCTATTTACTGATTGGTCGTGTTCAATCATCCTGAAGATTCAATTAATGTCCTACCAAATTTTTCCAAAAATTCTGTATATAAGGCTCTATGTTCTAAGTTTTGAGAATAGTGCAGTAAAATACTTACCACAATGAGCGATTTGAAAAGAAAGTGAGCCTCCTACGAAACTGGTTTCAAGTTAAAAGTTGTTGAGTATGCTGATCTGCATGGGAATTCGAATGCCATGTAAGAGATGCTTCCCTTACTTACTAAATTTCTTATGCAAACTGGAGGCAGTGAACAGAGGCCATCCATTTGTATTCGCATACTGATTGTTCATATTGTTTTGAATGATTTTTAAACACAATTTTATTAGATTTTTTATATTTGGGAAACTTTTCTAATCACTACAAAATTTCGTTATCACTCGTTTTGAGTTTATGGGTTCGACTTATACACGAGTCGTCGATTTTGGACACAATTTTTGTCAAAAAATTACACTTCAACTTATACTCGAATCGACTTATACGCGAGTATATATGGTATGATAAGTAACAACAAGTGCTAATCAAAACCACGAGACGTTCACTAATGTTGTACGTGCGATTTATTACTGCAGCAAGAGAAGGTTGATCAAACCATTCACCAATATATAAAAAACCTTGTAGTATTTATCAAGTGCTAATCAATAACATGAGACATGATGTTGACAGCCTAGGTTGGATAGATAGATACCACTGAGACTGAAGCTGGAGTCCTGTAGATGGCGCCCTCCGCTGCGTGTCATCCGGTTGTGGAATTCCTCGGATGACTTGTCAACTGTGGGAAGAGGGCTTGTTGTTGCTTTGAAGGTGTCTTGAGTGCCATTCGATGCGTAGGTCAGGGCCGGTCCACTGTATGGCTCTCTGACAACCTTTGTCGGCTTGTTCAGCTGCCATTCGATTACAAAAATAATTGTGTGATGACAGATGGAATTACATCATCAAACAAGCAATTCATCTGACGCCAGAAAGACTGACGAGACCACACAATCAAGTCATGTGATAACAGAAAGAAATGTATATTAATACAACCAATTTCTATGATAGCAGAAGGAAATAAAAACAGCATAAGCAATAAATGTGAGGACAGTAAGAATTCAATTCAATATGTTTTTATTGATCCCAACAGAAGAAGAAGTGCGCAAAATGCATACATTGATAACTAACAGGAGTGTGAACAATAGGGAAGAAAACAAAGCCCTAAATGGATCGATGGTCTCGCTAGTCGGGCTACCCTTTCTGGGAATACAGCAATCAGTGTCATAAAAAGACAATTCAGATTGAAAACCATAAAAATAGCTAATTAAATAGAAGACGATCAGCACATACGTTATTCAAGAAAAATTGTTAACAAGTGTTTTTTTATTTATTATTATAATTATGAACACTACAAAAAATACGAATTCAGTTGGAATTTTATTCCATGCACATGGACCAGTGCATTTAACGGAGAATTTGTGAGTATTGGCTTGGCCATAGACAAGTCTATAGTTGTTGAAGGAGCACATGAAATAGGAACCAATGCTGGATATAGTTACAAAATAGTTTAAAAAAATCAGAGGTAATAATTTACTATTGAATTTATACACAAATTCATTTAGTAGTAGAGTGGTAATTTGTTTCAGTCTTGGGTATATGTAGTTTAGTATACAAAAGGCTTTCTGGTAATTGATGATAGGCATGTTAAGTGAAGTGGGCAATGACATATATAGTACTTTCTAGGAGGATATTTGATCTGATTAGTCCTGTAGGATAGCTGGAGGCTCATACTAGGTTACAGTAGGTTAAACACGAATGAATCATCGTATAATTTAAGCTGGTACAGATGCCTCAGGCAATAAGTGAGCAATTGTCAATATAGTTCAAAAATTTGATGAAAATTTTTAATGCAACATTTTCTATATGTACTTTCCATGTGAGGAATTGGTCAAATGTGGATACTAAGATATTTAGTGGTTATTACTCTTGTGATTAGGAAAGAGCTCTACACTATTTGCTAGAAAGCACTTGCAGTGAGAACAGAATACTATGCAAATGGTTTTGGCAACGTTTAGTTATAATTTGTTCGTTATGAATCATTGACGTGACAGAGTTCCTGATTAATAGGCAGAAACAGGGCATCATATGATTAATGAGAAGTGAAGATATTGTTATCATCAGCAAAGAGAAGAAAATAAAGGAGGACTGAAGCATTGGGTAGATCATTGAAAAAAGAGTAAAAAGAATTACATCACTATACAAATAATAATATGAAGCAAAGAAAAGTCAAAAATAAGGCTTCCATTACTTAAGAGAATTTGAGGAAGAGGAGCTCATAAATGCTCCATTTTTGGTCCCTGTACTGGCGATGTAAGAATCTTAGGGTCCTGGATATGATGGGGTCAGAGCATCACATGACTCTAACCATTTACTTCCCAGCTCATGCCGGTATCAGATTCCACTGCTTAGTCATGCTTTACATATTTGTACAAAAGAACCTGCTCATAATAACTAAATGGAATCTGCTCAGGGAGCCTGAACTTGCAACACACGAAACATGCCGACAACAGACCACCATGTTGCACCATTGAACGATGTAATAGCAGAAAGAATTTTATTATAATACAAGTAATTTATCATTGCAACAAGATTGTTTTACCAGAGCAAAGAATACGTGAAAGAGACAATCGGGCTGATGTTCATACCTTTTCCCTCTCTCGAATTCGGCCATAGACAAACTCGCTGCCTGGGGGAGCGGAGACAAAACGGCCGCTACCCTGCGTCACGTGAAGCTATACAAATCAAAACCAGTTGTTTTACGTCAACTATAAGAAGAGAAACCATCTTCAACTTGATAGATAAATGCAAGTAGCACACCTTCGAATAGGAAAACAAATATCAGAAAGCATTTCGAACCAATACCGGCATGTTTTCTTTAAGTGTCTCTGGACGTCAAGCGTGGAATAAATTGCCATCGAGTCTATGCCAGTTAAGCACCATCTCTCAGTTTCAAAAAAAAACTTAGAGAATATCTGCTAAAATTTGTTGAGTTACTTGTCTAGCTTAAAGTTATGATTTTTATTTTTATGCCTTCATTGTGCACAGTCTTAATTACCCCTGTTTTATAATGTACATGTTAGTTAAGCATTTAAGTTTCTTGTTCATTGTCTTGAACTTACTTGCATAACGTGCACCTACTAATTATGTAATGCGTGTCCATTCTATCAGGACCTCTGTCTCTTTAGGGTTCCTCCCTTTGTTGTCTGTCAACCTTTCTGTGCCTTTTGATCTTAATGTTTTGATTTTCTTAATTGGTTGGCAAATTGCCAAAAAAATTGTTGGTTTTAGTTTTTTGGTTATTTTTTGGTCATCTATGATAGACAGTGCCTTCTGACAATCTAAGAAAGACACTGAAGCATTGGTGATGATGAGTAGTGAGTGCCTCACCCCTTCTTCATCCACGGACACACAGCCTCCGTTGATGACATAGGAAGGCGTTCCATGGCAGACTAGTCCTTCAAAGATGTTGAAGTCTGCTTTATGTTGTTGTGATCCAACGGAAATTGTCTTCATGGCTGAAGGATCCCAGACGACCAAATCAGCATCCGAACCGATTGCTATCCTTCCCTAAACCACACAACAGGTGTTTATCTCTCATGATTCATTCGGCTATTTAACCGTTTGTTACAAGGAATCAACAATTCACCTTCTTTAAGTCCTGTAGACATGATATAAAGGATTACCTTTCTTGGGTAGAGATTGAAGACCTTGGCAGCTGTGGCACTAGTAACAGCAACAAACCGACTGGCATCCATCTTACCAGATGCCTACACAGAAAAAAAAAAATATTATATAAAATCAGACATATACACATAAAATAATAATGATCTGATACAATTTTAATATAACTGCAGCGTCATTATGCAAACATGCAGCTGCATGTGAATGTCTATTTAAATAGAATGTCGTCAATAAAATTCATCACATGCACAATACACGATCACAATCACACAGAATGCATTAGAAACGTCATCTGCAAATAATTGAGAGGAATCTCAATTTCCTTGGACATTATGTGTAGGATGGACAATAATTGAGAAGGCTGACTTAATGGGTTGTGTTCAGAATGATCCGACAGCCAAACAATTAGATGAACACTGTACGAGTTGATGATGTCAGAGATTGGTGCAAATATATATGTATATATGCGTCGTCCATTGACATCCGCTTTCATGATCCTTTTAGTACAGCTTTCGTCCTCTCTTCTCATTCACATATCTGCAGGATGGACAATACTGGATGTGCAAAAGATGAATCTGGTGGTACTGGATCAAAACAAGTGAAGAAAGACAGTGAGACATGGGACAATTGACACACCTAGACACAATGGGTGAGGAGGGTGGAGAAACAAAACCAGATGCTACAACAGTGCTTCATACATAAGTATCAATGTAAAATCAACAGTCAAGGGGCATAATTATGTGTGCAAAGATGTTAACATATACCATAAAACGTACTAGGAGATATGCACTAGCTTCTTATTAAGGGGAAGAACATGTTAAGGAACTTAAGGGGAAGATTATATTCAAGATCTTCCTGCTGGGACAGGCTCCACTAGCCGATACGCAAGGCTCAAGATAATCACTAAGCTCTGCTGCCTGTGAAGATGTGCACGTGCCTTTCTTCCATATTCCAACACAACAGACTTTCTACTCTTGGAAACCCTTTCATCAATAACGATTTAGGTGACTATGTTCAATAGATGTTTTCTGTTCACCAAAGCATAGCCCCTCTTTAACTCATTTGTATAGCCATATGCACAATGCTTTTGAGAGGTTAAAAAAGGCTCTATATAAATTACTTTATCCACACATACACACGAGCAAACATACAAATACACATCTATGAATTATTCACATACATAGATCCAAATATTGATGCAGAGCAAAATGCAGCTTGTGTGAATATGCCATCAGATGTTTAGCTACAATGTTCACACCCATCTCATTCTGCCTGGTACTGAACTAGTGGTGTCTAATTCTGCCAGGTTCCCAGCATAATACCTGCTGTGATCAGTCATAAAAAGCAATCGTCATCATTGGTACGACCTTTGCCATCACCATCACCACCAATCATGTCTTCTTTAAGGAAAGGTTCTCCTGTTCTGGGATCGTTGGTCTTTTACAAATGTCTTGCTTAGAAGATGTTGTTGAAAGGAATTGAGAGCAATTAACTTAACCTAGCTTCATTCGTCACAGCACCATCATGATTTGCATCATGACCGTGGTTGTGGTCGTCGTCGTGATCATCATCATCATCATCATCATCATCATCATCATCATCATCTATCATCTATCATCATCATCATCTATCATCATCATCACTGACCACGCCTTTTTCCCAGATGACTGACAGACGATCCTCGACTCCGTTGGCGCCACTCGGAATCTTTCGGAAGTCATCTTTTCCAATCGCCTTCTGACTGGCATCAAAGGCGCAGTGGTCAGATCCAGTCACTTGGAGGTCATCACTGATTGCAACACAACACACAACAAAAACAACTGAGATATGACGAAGAAAAAAAGAAATATTCAGAAAGAGAACTAAAAAATGACAATGAGTTCAAACCATTTATTATTAGTTTTCTGTTTTCATTTGGAAAAATATTATTTATTTCTCTCGAAAGGCAGATAATTGTCATGCGAATATGCCTTGAAAGCCAACTGCATTGAATCAAAAAGTGGCCATCAATATGCACTGGACTATCATTAACACTATTGGTTATTATTTTTATAACTTTTATTAAAATTATTATAATTAATTAGAAAATATATACAGTGAGAAATTGCAAAATAAGAGACGAGTCCATATAAGAGTAACATTTATTGTGAGTCAACACTCATGAGCACTCTCAGACAAAGAGGACAAAATAGTACGAAGAATAGGAAGAGAAAGAAGAGGCCAAGGAAAAGAATGGAGAAGCTGGAAACAGTAAATGTCTACCTAATCAAAGTAAAACCATTCTAGTTGACAGCGGATTGAATTCATCATCATTTTGGGAGTGCAATCAAATAGCATAATAATGAAGAGTAGCATAATAATGTTATGCTACTATCTTCAACATTGATTCATCAGAAACTCTGAACTTTAGGCTACATACATCTGTTTGTATTCACATCGACTTATCTCTCTTTATCTCAATCAACCTATCTACTCACAAAATCATAATCTTCTGCTTCCAAGTCATATTTTCTCTGCTTTAACTAATTGAAAAGTCTTAGTGACAATACTGACAATTACATTTATTGACTTATTGACAATATGACAGTCTTCCTTTCAAAAACTTTGTCCCTCTTCTTTAATCATTTACCCTTCTATTCATAACCTTCCTGTACCATAATCACACCTTGTTTCATTCTTAGAACCTCCCCTCTCGACCGTTGTTCGCACAGTTAACAAGTACAGGTGACTTGGATATACCTGTTTGTCACAGCGTTTCTTTATAATATTCGCAGGATAACCACATGTTCAGTAATTCTGCGAGGTGCTGTATTAACCCATTCCATGTGTCAAAGGTAATATTACGTTTTTGGTAGTCTGTGCGATCCACGCACAGTGATGATTGTAATAATTATAAACTCTTCCTAAATAGCAATTATCAAAAGATATTGTTTAGCGATTGTAGTAACGGCCTTCCATATTATAAATTACCTAATTTCCAGGGCTGGCCGATCAAAAATAATACATTTGAAACCTACTTCATATCAAGATAGCTGGTCATTGCGTGATCGTGGCGTACGTGGGCGTTGGGTCGCAATTGTGGCGGCTTATGTTGCGACGAAATGCCTCGTTTTTTGTTGTTGAAAGTGACCATAAAGTATGCGCTCATTAACAATGACAACGATGATGATAGTAAATTAAATCCATATAATAAAAGATGTAAAATAGGCCAAATTGCAACCCATGCTTCAATACAGCTCATTTTTTAACTAAATAATTAACTATGTTAATTTTTATGTTTCCCATAGCAGTGATGGGCTACTGCACTTATACACTTGCAAATATCAGGTGTCCTTTAATCACCATTATTCTTAAGACCTAAAAAGAATTACACGGCTGTGGAAAGAGTTTTTTTTTATTATTCCCGGTAAAGGGGTTAAATGTCATAACAATAGTCAACAAATCTTCCACTAAAATAACATCAATAGAAGTGTTTTAACAGTCAGGCTAGACAGATTAGGCAAACTTACTTGGCTAGCAGATCACCAAGATAGTCAGAGGTCGTTGGGTCAAGACGTAGTGGTGGGCTGATTACAAAGCCTGCTGCATGGCGCCAAGAATGGTTGAAATACTGACTGCCATCAAATGCCAAAGCAGCAGGAATCACTTCTCCAAAAACTATCTTCCCTATAATTAAAAATGTGCCGTAGTTCTTTGAGAACATGCTCAACACGCATGCAAACACATTCAACAGAGCTCATTTTCACATTTAATATTACAACATAAATTCTGCTAAGAACCATAAAAAACAGGTATCCCAAAGAAAAGTCAGCTTTGCAAATAGGATCTCTTCATCATATAGGTTCATAAAACTGTGAACTGGATACAGCTAACAAAAGTCGGTGCAATATTGCAATAAGGCGATTTCAATGTAGTATAGATTTAGTATGTGTTTGAACATACATAAAATGGGTCTTTGTATTGTCACTGGATACCACCAGGGTGACTACAGCATGTAAGCAGCAGAACAGCAGAATGTACCTACCAACTCAGATAGTAAATGTACCATACCAGACTTCACACTAAAGTCACAATTTTATAAGTTTTCTTTGTATATTAGCAAGATAACCATGAGTCAAGGTCATAAAAACATTCAATACATTCACTCAACTTTAAATAAATGTAAACATTCAACTTTAAATAAATGCATGAATCTATTAATTTGTTTTGTAATTTTCAGTTTTCACAATGAAAGTGATAAAAAATGAATGCAATTGTTGTTTTGTAAATAAAGAAATCCAACTTTCCTTTTCAAACAGAAAATAATTGAAATTCCGATTGTTGTTTCACAAACCGACTTTTATTAATTCTCGGTCCCATTGCTTGTCCGGGTAAAAAAAAGTACAAGTAAAAAAGGTGCAGAGTACTACGATACTCGGTCAAGTTGAGCATCCAAGCCGAGTTTCAGTTCAACCCTAGCAAAGAGTAGGGTTCAGAATTTTGCCTGAGTCTATCAATCACAATTTCTCAGATATAATGATGTTCTGTTGTATGGTCGTTATGCACTTCTGAACTCAGGAAGGAGGGCAATATCAATATACATATTTCCGTTTATGTCTGCATAAATGTAATAAAATAACATCATTAGAACTAGCACAATTTTACAAATTCCAACGAAAGAGTCTTCTTTACCTTTGCGTCGGTGCTCATGGATGACATCGGCTGACAATCTGCTCATCACTTTGGTGATGTAGATTGGAGCGTTAACAAGGCTCGCGAGTGCAATTACCCGAAAGACCGCCTCGGCTTCGGCCTGTTCGACACAAGAATGCAATCATTAAGAATCAAATTTGATCTCGTGGACAATTATCGATTGCCAAGTAAGTTACAACTACAAATCAGCATGTTTCAAAGTCAACTGTTTCTAGGTAAATCTAATTTCAACAATAGTTGGACATCGGACAAGCGACGTCACCCTCCACCGATTGACCTGCTGATCTTGAATGCTAAGCAATGCTATGGAGAACAGTGAATTTAGAATGATCAGTCTACAACAAAACTTGAGACAGTCTGTGAATAAGAAGCATCTTCAATTGATCTGAAGATGCACTGTTTAGTTCTGTTCAATAGCAATATTTCAGACCAGTTACAGACTCTCAAAATGTTTGCTGAACACTATGTAAATGTAAACTGGCACATTCAAACATCAGCTTAATCCTCAGAAGTCAACCTGGTGTAAAAAAACACTCCAAAGATTTGAATTATTGTTAATGTCCATTAATAACAGTTATTTATAATAGTTATAAATTTTTGACTGCTGCATGGTTGCACAAGTAACAAGTTGCATGATGAGTCAACTGATCTGGTCATATAAACTTCATGCTAAACTTTATTTATTAGTTATTTGCAAACATAGCCAAGTCCTTAAAAAAATGCAATCTGAAACAGGGACTAGATCTATTATATTACAAAAATATCTTCTTGGAGGGTTAACTAACTCAATATATACTGGCAATCTTTCACCTCCCATCGTATTACAGAATCTGGTTTAAATTCCAAAAGTTCACCCAAGGGGACTGTATTAATCTTCTTGTCCAATCCAACCAACCTAAGCTCAGTCTTTATGGTTAGACAGCAGAATACATCCAACAGCATGGTTAATCTGTTTATTCAATCCAGTTACTGTGGCTAGCTTATAGATAACATGCAATAACCAGCAGTAACATCACAAAGAAAGCCTACCTCTTCTGGTCGACTAAGCACATGACCTTCAGGGCCGGTTATTCCCTGAGATAATATCTCCTTAGTTTTCTATAAAAATAAACAAACCTGAGTGTACAGCTGCAGTTGCCAACATTTTGTATGTGACATGTGCAAAATTTTGACATAAGATAATTGTCCACTTAAGCCATGGGGCACAAAACGAGACATTATAACTCTGCTTATAATTAAAGGCTTGAAAGTTATGGAACCAGCATTTGTCCAATGTAAACAAGTTAACAATCAATAATAAGAACAATAAATAATCTACAATTTATCCATTGGTTATTGATACACATAGAGGGATAGTTGTGAAGATATTTGATCTGACAATCGGCAAAACAGTTTCATATGTGATCACGTCATACAATGACGACGGTGAATGGATACAAAAAATTAGGCATATGTAATTTTATAAATTGAGAGTGGGATGAAGAGTTAATATTTAGGGATCTTACACATTTACTGGTAGCAGGACCAACAGCATAAAAAGCAGTGCCCACACAAACAAACACTTCAAGCGGTAACATATGCGATAAATGCAGCAGTATCAGGTGACAGACACCCTAACCCTAGTCTGTCAACTAGACATGGCATTTTGTAAGTGTGTTAAAACCAATCCCATTAAAATCCTGATCAACTAGACATGGAATTTTGTAAGTGTGTCAAAATCAAGCCCATGATAAGAATGATCGAAACATTATACCAAATGAATTGGCCCCTCACCGATACAATATATTCGCCAGCGCCTGCTATACTTCCGTAGATGTATAACTAGAATTCCTGACCCAGATCATAGTCTAATCTGATCATGATGCCAGGAATTACATAGCAGCAAGCACTCTGAGCACTGTAGATGCACAAATGTAAACAAAGTGAACCACACAGACTTCTGAATATTATTCTGTGCTGTGCAAATGTCAAAAAGCCACTGCAATAACTGGACAACATATTCATCTAGACTTTATTTATTAGTAACATGTATTTGTTTAATGTGATGGCAGAACATAAAACACAATGTGATGAAACAACGCTAAAGTATCACATTTTCCATAACACATCTATAATTTACAAGCACATTTAAACAATTAAATAACTTTCAACTTGTCATATTCAGTTATAAACTAATTTCCTGAATACACTTTAATACATCTTCAGTGGTTGATGATATACTATATTTTTACCCTGAAGGGGTCAAATGGCCAAAAACCCTAAAAAATATCCAGTGCATGATCAAACGCTAAAAATGTCTGCATGCAAACGACTAATAAATTACTATAATTATTTCAACACATGTAGCCAAACTATATTTAAATCAAATAATATAATAGTTTTGTAACAATTTAGCAGATGGGGCAATACCATGCATGCTGCTTCCAGGATGAACCAAAAATAATCCAACCTAACAAATGTCATCAGATTTTTTTCTTCTGAATGACTTTAACATTGTCTAGGCTATTATAGACAGCACTCTTCTGAAGCAATTGTCTGAAGTACTTTTCTGATTCACTATATTAAGTATCTAGACAGCTAGCTAAGTACCCAACTAACTGCAATGCACATAAAACATATGATTCTGAGTAGACATCTTGAAGTGAAGAGGCTCTTCGCAGATGCTACGAATAAACATTCAGTAACACAAACCATAAAAGACTGAGAGAAATTCCAGAGATACATCATAACAACGAGAGAACAGACAACGCAAGTAGTAAATACAACAAGAGAACAACCACAGCCCAGCAACAGGCAACAGATAACATCCATAATCAGATACAACAAAGCAACACTAATTAGATAATTTAACCATTGGACAAATTCAAAACACACCCTACCAACAGCCATCCCAAAAAACCTCATAACTAGACAGAGGCCCAATATAAATCCTGTTTCACATTTATGCCCATTACATTATGCTCCCTTAACACTGGAGCAACTGACCTCTTCGATGAGACAACCATTTTCAGCATGCACCATCAGCAGCGCACCAAGCTGTTTGCATCGCCTCAGTATCTGATAAATGTCCGCGTCTGGCAGAGACATCTGCTCGCCAACGTTTGCCATGAAAACGAGGAATGAATTCACCCCTGCCAATGAATACGATTCAATGATTCATTGTATCGAATTGTTCCATGAAATTCATATTCAACCATTAAAGATATTTACCCAACATAATAAAAATTATCTAAAACATACCAGCCAACATAAGAGTGAATATAGGCAAAATATCAGTCACTCAAAAATAGTCAGCAAATGAAGAAACGATAACTCAGTAGATTAATCGAGATGATAACACAACAGAAGAATTAATAAAAATATTTATGTGCACCTTTTCAGTGACAAGTATGCAGTTTGTTCTTATCTTTCAAAATCGTACCCAAGCTTCAAATTAGTGTATCATGAGGAAGTGAAAGTTTTTCAGTGGGTTGACAACAGTTAAACAGTTTACAAACTTGAAAATGACAATTCGTTGCAAATCTACAGACAAGATAAGTTGTTGGATTGCTGCTGTAATTTCTGCTTTGAATAAAATACTTTCAAATCATTTTAAAATGTCTCAAACATCAATTCAATACAGCTATGCTAAGGCATGTGTATGACTCATATCTACATGGTGAGTCATAAAAAAGTGTCCTCCACATTTAAATTTAACTTCATCAGGTATCAGAATATTTCAAAGAAATTTTACATAAAGAGCATAATCAAAGTTAAATTTATGCTCAAATTGACCTCCTTGGGCATCCATGCGTGCGTGAAGACATGTAAGCCACTGCTTGACTGACTCCTCTATGATGTGCCTGTCGATCCATTTCATCACACGCCTCCACAATTTCATGACGCAATTTGTTGGCATCATGAATACAACATCAATAGATTTCTTCTTGCACAACACTCTATAGTCTACTGGATTTAAATAAGGGCTGTTAGATGGCCACAAACTATAGGAGGGAATGAATCAGATGTTTCAGTTTACAGTAACTCAACAGCCTCCTGAGCTCTGTGAGCTGGAGCGTCTTCCTGCTGGACGATGAAATACTTCGCTATCTCATGAATGTCTGGCAAAAACCCTTGCATTATTACAACATCTCCTCATTGGCTAATGAGATTAGCACTCATTTCGACAAAATTAGATGTTCATAGGACTGAGAGCAGTGATCCCACAGACATAATGTGTATTTTCATCAGTAAACACCATTTTTGTCTGGATTGTCGTGATGTCATAGTTTAGGTTGGTTCAGCATTTTTTAAGAAATAATTTATATAGTGCTTGGGTAGACAATCAAGCATCATTATTCTAAAATTTTCTTAAACTTGATTATCATCTACCTGAATTATGTTAAATTATGCAAGAACATGCCTCTTAATGACTCACTATGCATTTATAAACTATCGGCTAATCTTTAGCATAGATTAAGTTATTTTCAAAGAGGATGAACAGATCTTTCATAGTAACAATAGTAACCATTCTCTTTGACCAGAATTTCCATATCCTGTGAGACTTTCTCATTCCACGATGTGAGACAGACGTGCAGCAGATAGTCGCAGCAGACCTTAGAGTCGGCCGATTCACGACACTTCTTGTATGCATTGACAAGTGACTGGTTGCCTTCTGGAATAACGTAATCGACTGAAAAACAAAACACAACAATGACACAGACAATAGACAGAGTGACACGGTAATCGGGAAAGCGGTAATACTGCGGTTACTAGGGTGAAAACCACGGTAATAGCGTCAGAAGAGGTGATAATACCGTGGGGATGTTAGCAAAGTCTGCAGTATTACCGATATTACCATGGGGATGGAGATACAAGCACGGTAATTACAACGGCAACAGTAATAACTTTGACCACTGTCATAATGAACTATCCATCAAGCTAAGCAAAGTCTGCCCATGATGCAAAGACATCGTGCCATATAATTAAAATCCTTGAACATTTCACATATTTTGAACTTCATTTAAGAATTCTGTATTTAAAGACTCAAGGTTTAACGAGAATGGTTTAATGCACATGTGCATTTTTATCATGCTATATTGCTTCTCTGGAATGGGGACTGGAAGGCGATGAGGATAGGTCTGGTGGGGGTGGGCACAGACATGGTGGGGTTAGGATGGGGACAGACAAATGGAAATTGGGTGGATAGAGACAAATTTTGTTCCCATATCGCTCTATAACAGACAATGTCAGCTAATTGCCCAGGATAATGACAATCACAATCGTGGTACTAACAGTCATCCCGCTCTGCCAGGGTACTTAGGAAACCTCTGGACTAATTCTCTTGATGAGGTACTTACAGATAAAAGAAACACCTGTACATATGATAGCATATAATGCTTTGGTAAGGTGCTTACAGTAACTATTGTTTTTATGGAGTGTGTACATGCACTGACAGCTATACCATTTTCCAGAGACTTGAAACATGGCTCCTTTGGTGAGACATTTAAAATACATATTTTACAACATGCAGTAAAGACCATACTGATTTGAGGTACTTTCTGACATGTTAAATTGCATGTGCTTTGGGGTGGTACTTCCAGAAAATACTAGTTGTATAGTTTTGGGTGACGTAAATACTAGCACCTATATTCCTTTATGTGTGCTACCTTTACAATAACTTGTACGGCACGGTGGCCGATTGGTTAGAGCAATCGACCGATAATGCTTAGTGTGCGCTGAGTGAGCGGGTTCGACCCTCGTCCTCGAGGAAGAAAAGCGATATCAAATTTCAGAATGAATTTTTTTTAAATTTAAAATATGGTGGTAAATGCTTTGTATGGAGTACTTACTGATGGTGGTAGTTCCACCTGCAAGAGCTGCCTTTGTTCCACTGTAGAAGTCATCAGCTGAGATGGTTCCAAAGACAGAGTGCTGAAAATGAGTGCAAGTGTCGATGCCACCTGTGACAAATAAAAATGCCAATTCAAGGCACCAAGTGGGTACAGGTAGATGAAATAATGATGATCAACAACTGCAACAATAACATTGATAATAATGTGTCCAGAGTTAATTTAAGAACCTCTTATCACTCATCCGCTAACTGTTTATCCTACTTTGGTGCCTCTCTGTCTTACAGACTGAACTATGCTGACCTGATTATGGCTTGGTGTTGGTGTGGCATCAGTTGATGGCTGGTGCATTAGACACCGGTGTGAAAGAAATTATACATTACATTTACAATTGAAATCATAAAAAGAAATCAATTAGTTGACAACCACAATCCAAAAACTGGACAACTTATGATGATATGAGATAAGTCAAAGTACATCAATTTAGGGTGAGTTACACCAACGTCAAGTCAGTAAAGAGTACATGTAGAGGGCTAGAGGTACACCAAAGTTAAGTAATTTTCGTTACAGTAAGGTCAGTTAGGAAAATTTCAAGATAGACCAAATAATGTAGGGCAATATTTTATATTTCATGGATTGAACTATGGAAGCAATAACCAATGGTCTAAAGAAACAAATTTACCTCAAAACCAACTCGATCTGTGTATGGGATACAGTTAGTTGGCAGAAACATACGGAATTTGGCCAAAAAATCAGTCATCTAACCTGGAATGATCAACTTTCCTTTAGCGTCGATGGTGCGAGAGCCACCGGGAATGACAAGGTTATTTCCAATCTGCCTAAAACATCCACAACAAACATCGTTGTCACCAAAAACAATAACAACTCTTGTACAACAACAGCAACAACAACAATCACAATGTTATATCTTCGTTTATTAATCAAGCAGACAATAAAGAAGCAAATAACATTGATGTACAAAGACCAGAAGAAAAATGAAAGTTATCCAATAATAGTAAATGATACCATTGACATGTAAGTGTCAGTCATCATCATTGACAACAACAAATTGACATCATATATCAGAAGCAGCCTAACAGGCCATCAGCCCTTTACGTGGGCACATCAATGCTTGAAGAATTTATGCCATGACAACATGTTGTCGATGCTGGAGGGATGGCCCAACAAGAAGCGTGCTGTTGCAAAGCGTAGGCATAACTTAACCCCGGAGAGCGGTTTAAAGGTGTAACAGTTTCAAGGAGATAGATACTGGTTCAAGTGTAAACATTGAGCTAACTCAACATCCCTCTTAAGCATGTCTTTACAACATATCAACATTGTTAAATGTGTTGCTATGCTAAGTCCTTTTGTCTTCTTCCACTTTTCATTACGTCTGGCATGAACAGTGGTTCTTTTGCAGCCAATCAAAGAACTCATTTCTGTGGATTTTTGTCGTCAAACATTTTCTAGTACAGTTCCATTCTCTTAATATCCGTTTGCATGCATAGCAGAGTCTCTAAGGGGTTACTTGCAAAACACAAAACCATTCATGGATGCCTACATTCCAATTAAAATCAATCTATCTACATGCAACAGCTACTAATGTACAGGTATCAAAACACTTCAATGTCAATTATATTTAAAGAAAATTCATTGCAAGACATCACTGTCATGGTCTATGTATTCATTAGACAGTTGGCTGGCATTAGGCAATGCATTCATTAGTTTTAACACCAAATAGTTTTCTTTGGAGTTTGGATTCATGTATCGGCATCTCGTTGATCGCCAAAAATGCAAAATACATTAAACAGAAGTTATTTTAACAGAGGTATCAGAAGGAGAATGAAAACAGGAACAGTGTTCTATTGCCAGTTAGATAGCCCACATTCTGTATTTAAATACATAATTATGGAAACATAAATGTTGTAAGTTACCAAATTACTGTACAACATGTATATATATATTATATATATTATATATATATATATATGTATATATATATGATATATATAATCATTTATTGACTAAAACTATGTAGATCAGCTGTAACCATTATCCCAAAAAATGCAACTTATTAGCTCTGTTCTTGACAGAGTCTGATTGAACTGATAGACCTCATGATTGCTAATGAAATGACTGACTGACCAAATGACCAACAGACTGACTTGCTAATCAACTTCATATTACTGACTGAACAGAGATTCACTAATAAAATAATTTATTAATGCTAGTCACTTTCTGTAGGACTGATACAGTCCAGTTTAATATAATATAACTAAAATATCATAATGCACCTCATTGTGAAGAAATGAACTAAGTACAAGGAAATGTTATGAGTCATACATAGATTGGAGGTTAAGTTTTTCCCTAGACTAAAACATATTTATTCAGTAAGAAAATGCCAACTTCTCAAAGGTAGACAATCGTATAATTAAGAAAAAGAACCGCAGTCTCTTAAGCTAGCCCCAAAGCAGCCATGGATACATGCTAGCCAACTTTGTTTTCTTAGCCTTGGCATATGAAAGTGAGTGGCCAGTCCTCTCCCTCGCCGTCTGATCTTCCTATTGACAGGGCACAATCAATGTATTCATTAAAGCTGACTTGGTTGAATGGAGTGGGGCATGTGGAGCAGAAATACAAATCAAAAGTATCAATAACTACAATTCAATTGAGAATCAAGCAACCTGATAACTAGTCTATGGAACAGCTCCATAATCAACCATAAGTATCATTTCAGCAGATTATTCTTACTTTTGACTCATTTTTGTGGTCAAGAAGTTTGGTCAAATTATTTCCTTATTTCCATCATAATTAATTAATCTGTTAGTTCCTGCATAACTTGCTGACCGACCATTGAGCTTCGTGGCTATTAGTTTGGTAAAATATCATTGCAAAGGCGCAATTTGAGCTTTCAAGTTGTTACTACTCTCTCAACAAGCAAAATTCCAGGCTAGCACATTAGTCTGTAATTCTGTCTGGTTCATCATGTTCCCAACTTTCTTGACAGCTGAACTGTCTGAAGTTGGATCCATCCACCCCTCCCCACCCAGTATAGCCATCACTGGTCTAACAACCTATGCAATGTTGCACAGACAATGTTGGGTTCCTCCTCAATTACTGCTTTGATAAGAAGCACCTGTACACTTAAAGCAAACAATTTTGCACAGAAACTGGGTCCCTTTGTACTTCTAGCATGCAGTGCTCAAAACAAACAACTTTGCAATTCTTATAAGCCTTCTATATGCATTATTTCCTGTTGGTGTATTTTAAATTTAAAGACAAATCTGCTCCATGAAATGAAGACCTTGAAATCAAAGGCTGACCATACACCTGAATGTTAACCGTAAATTGCAGGTTTCGTCCCTTCAAAACACACCAGCACTAAAATTTTTTGATTCATTCAAAAGCGAGTCATAAGTAGCGCGCACAATTGCAACAGATTATATTAGCCGACCAGATAAAATAAAATGTGCTTAGCCATTGTTTGGAGTTCAGCCCTAACCTATCAGATATCGAACATACTTCCCCACTGATTATCTTGATGGCTCATAGAACGTTACTACACAGAGAGCTAGGCCATGGTCATCATATTAGATCAGATTGGAATCAGCTGTGAACAAAATAAACCATCATACTGGGCAATAGATGAAGAGACAAGCCCCACACTGTTAGGCAGCAACCATAGACAACTACATACATGTAAGTCCGGCAGTTGGTACACCCACACAGATCAAAGGCCAGTGCAATCCAATACCCCAACATAACTTAGCATAGCATTAACCCACTCCTACTGCAGAGTTTCAATGAATGGCAGTTGAATACTCATGACCCCAGAGGAAAAGGTGAACTAAGAAGCAGAGGTCAAAGTCTAAATGAAGATATATATATATATATATATATATATATATATACACATATATATATAGCCAGCATGGAGATCTGTTTTACAACAGCCACAGCTTGCAGATTAGCTGCCTCAAAAGCAAAACAAAGTACCCCTCCCAACTACTGCAAAAAGCTATATAAATTTTTAATCTTGAAAATTGAATAATGCTGTCATCATCATCATAATGCACAATATATCAATCAGTTACAGGCTGATAAATCACAAAACTGCATTTCAATATCACAATAGAAAGGACGAAATTATTTAAAATCCTTTAGGTTAACAAACTGTGGACATGATGAACAACTAAGAGAACAGAGATAATTCGTTCACTCACCTTTGTCAAATATTTTGAATCATCAATTGATCATCATCATGACAAGGATGATAATCAAACTGATCATCATGATGAAAAATTTATAATAAATAATTAAACACAAACTACTGGCAAAAGCCATTATAAATACTACTTTAAAAATGTAATGCAGTGTTTGGCTAAAATTAATAATTGCTTAAATTATGAGCTGCCTAAACTAATTAATGCCTTAAGAAAATCAACGTAAGCACCCAGTGAAACTTAATGCATCTGTTGAAAAAGTCCAGCTAAAATAAAGAACACAAGAAATGATTGTAGCAAGTAAAAAATTTAACCTAAATGACTCAGTTGCTGATGCAGGTGGCTAGAGTCATGTACAACAGATGGAGATTTTCTACAAAAGTTTACAATCTACTCTACATACTTGATGACACCATCTTCGATGTAGATGTCAGCAAAAGTAGACTGGTCATCGTTTACGATTCGTCCGCCTTTGATGAAGAGCCGCAACTGAGCGCTCTACAAAACAACATCAACTACATCGTCAACAACAACAACAAAAACAACAGGATATGCCTTAATGATGATCTAATAATTGCACAGGAACATCATTAGACAGTTTTTTCTGAGTCAGCAGTTGGAAAGGTCATAAATCAAGGAGAAATGGAAGCTGACTAACGAGGAATATAATTATGTTGTGATGACTGGTAATCTTCATCATCATTATCGTCAACATTCTCCATCCATATTATCATCGTCATTACCATGGTTACCACTACCACAATAATCATCACCGCAACAATACCACAGCCATCATCACCACTACTGCTCATTTATCTTCCTTCTTCACCATTTTCACCTAATCAGCATCAATATCACTGCTACTACCAATTTCAATACTTTCATTATTGTAACCTCAACCCATAAATGTTCAAGATAATAATTGTAACAAAGAAACGAATTGACTTATTAAACAATGTCTTCCTTCTACCTGACCCAATTTCACTACATTATCTGTGTCACTCACAAGACAACCTTCCTCTGTTTAGACCTATTGCCATCTGTTCTCCTCATACCATATGAGATATTCGAGGAGATATTCGTTTATTTAGAGACAACACAATCTGACAATAATGCAGAAATGCTTACATGAGTGACAGTGAACAATAATAGTAATATATATATATATATACATATATATATATATACATATATATCTATATCACCAGAGACTATTCTGTAAAGTGTAGTTGCTCTATAACGCATGATCAGAGACAGTCATTGTCACACAGCCAGTAGCACAGTCTGGCAATGAGACCAGACCATGCAAAAGCATCACAGAGATACACACACACAAACCAAAACACATAATCACACAAGCAATAACACACCGAAGCAGAAACACAAACATATAGACAAGTACAGAGGCATAACAACACATATATGCACTCACACACAACCAAACACAGAAGTGTGTACACGCGCACATGTACACACAGTACAGCCACGTACACTCTCACGCAGACACACTTGTAGGCTGACAGTCATTGCAAAGCAATATTGCAAAAATCAATGGCTCAGATAAGCAAGGGGTGATGGCGGCCAGTCCGTCTTGCTGTCCAGCATGGACGAGCGAGTGACACACCAGAGGGGACCAACCACCGGATATCACATGAGTGGCCATAAGTTATGGCTGGGAACCCACTTGGGTGTGCAGAGGCAGCCAGCCTGTCTGCCTATAGAACCCTAACAGTACCCTTGACGCCTGGCTATATGAGAACAGCACAAGAGACTAAAGCAGACATGCAAACAGTGCACCCAGTACAAATATATCGCAATACCAATGATAAAAAAATAACAAAAGGGTGAATCATGCACATCTGAGATCTGTCTATCAATCTGATGGCTCTTTTAGAGTCTTCCATTGTCCAACGTCCATTGTGCAGACAATGCAGACTGATGATACACTCAGTTGCCCATCCATTAAATACAATACAGCAAAACCACAACAATAGTTGTGTTTTCAATTAGGATGACATACAATAATAAAACCAGAGTAGAAAACAACAATACAATATAATAAAGTAAGAACAACCATAACCCTGAAAAAATAAATGCTTTTAAATAAATGTTTTATTTTTATGTATTTTTATGTATTATAGTTGCAAGCACTATAATAAAATACATGACAACCAAACTAACTAAACACAGCAAATGCAGTATATTTAAAATTTAAAAAAATACAATCAACTGCAATAAATAAATAAAAATAAAGGCAATAAAACATAGTCCACTCCCATTGATACACTTGAGTCTCTTTTCAAGAATCCTAAATTTACTTTAGAGCTTCAGAAAGAAATCCTAAACTTCAAAACATATTTGCAGTAGCCTTTGATGGCTGCATTTTAAAGATGCTTCAGAACACCTGAAATGTTGCAAGAAACAACTTACAATACAAAGCACACAAGCTACACATGATAAATTGTAATGACCTTAAAGCAGTTCAGATGTGACCTCGACGTCAAAGTTCAATGGTGCACAGCAAATACAAGGTGGCTGCAAATGAGTTTTCTGTCTTCAGAGATTTCAAAGAATTTAAATCAAAGACAAGAAAAGTTTATGGCAAACACATGAGCTACATAATGCCCTGGGTTAATAGAAGCCAAATAGCTGTCTGATTGGTTTTTTCAAGTTCAAATCCTCTAAGCTGGCATATCTGTTACAATGAATGAATTTACAGATGCTATCAGAACAGAGATTCCCAATGATTGCAAAAATTATATACAAGCTGATTATATCCACTTAAGTCAGATGGGTAGCAAGTCAGACTACAATTTTATACCATAATCTCCATACAAATATCTCACAGTGCAAGGCATAAAATGACAAAAAATCATTCTCCTCTTAAATTACATCATATTAGAAATGACTTAAGAAGTCCAATCCTATCATTTAGCTGAGACTTGCAGACAGGTTTACAACATGATCAAAAGATCGGATCTCATTTGAAAGTCTTGGCAAAACCATGCAATATATAGACACTGACTGTCTTATAATGAAAGCATACACTGGCTTACAGTAAGAAGCTTGCTGCAGTAGCATAATAACAATTGTCTATATTAAAAAAGCACTGGTACACTATGGAAGCATAGTTCACGTTGCAAAGGCCACCTGCCCTCACAAAGAATAGATACCAAACTGAGGTCGATGCCCTTCATACAAGAGCCTGTCTTCGAGACTGATAACACACTTCTACCTATGATGGTATATGTTGGTTAACATTCATGACAGGAATGTAAACGTAGCTATAAAAATGATAATTTATAGAGCATCAAAAGTATACCTACTTATCTTCTACTCATTTTCTATGTAGCCTTTGGTTGCAATGAACATCCATCAACAAGTTCAGGTCTATGAGTGCACATCCAGCTAGAGCAGTGTCTGCTGTTGGATAACATTACCTTAAAGGGTATATTTAGCAGAGTTCTGTGTTTGGAAGAAATGGCTGCTCTGGTACCAGTATCTGATGCAAAGAACATAATATTATGTGCTCTGAGTCAGTCACTGCCTGGCTTTAGAAACAAGTGCTCAGCTGATGCAAAAAGAAAGTCTCTTTTTAATGGAACCAGAAAATAATTACACCTGCATCTGCCGCCCAGCCCTAATATTTACTTCTCAGGTTTCCACTGCCAAAAAATCAGAGGCAGAAAGCAGGATACCTGATCCAAGATATCCTATCATAAATCATTCACAGAAGACTGTTGAATGGGTGTGGGCCACTCAGTCTCCAGCTTCAGTCAGTCAGATGCTTAGAGTCCAGCTTCTAAGAAATATAACCAAGCAGCACGAAGTCATTGCTACTGGCAAATGCTGATAAAGTAAAACTAAAGCACCTACACCTCATAAAGGAATGCAAAGAAGGTCCCTGTTGTCTGCTCTTTAATTCTTGTGTCAGTTAGATGAATCTAAGCTTCCAGATGAATCCAAGGTCAGCGTGTATACCAGGACATCTCATTACTTCCCAACCTCTGCTGGTAACAACTTGTACTGCTTTGTGACAGGTACAAGTGTGAGTGAACAGCTTGTCTGGTTACCTGGAATTTACTCAGCAAGCTCACACCCACAATCAAGCTTCAGGTGTATATGGCTGAGGCATCTAACATTGTCAGTAGAATTAATGTCAATTAACGAGCATTTCTATAACTAAGTGCAATCAATGTTTCTTTGGAGTTTTCACTTGATGCTAAATGGATCAGGAAACTGTGAACATCGTGTCTAAAATTGTCCCGGACTCCAGTAATTGTCCACTGTGCATGCAAGAGTCGGCAATTGATGATTTCTCCACACAATGGTAATCACTATTTATTACACGCTTGTAGTTCCAATGAGCATGATGGAGGGTTAAAAACTCTTTCAGCATAAGCGCAAGGCCCAACCTTGACAACAGTTCGATAACCAGTGAACTTCTCCTTTATAGGCCATTTCTATCCTGCTGACAATGCTCTTTCTGAGCTTTGAATAAAGACTAAAAATGAGTAAATTCAAAGTTGTAATCATAGGGTCTAAGGTTTATGTGATGTTTGTGACTGATAACCAAAAGCATAAATAAGATTTATACCGCATAATTCAAGTAAAGTGCACCCTTAGCGATTTAGCTTTTGCAAACACGTTTAGGGACTAGCCCACTGAGCCCCTTCCAGGCCCCTGCCCTCATTTTTCTTAAGTGCCTTCAGCACCCTGGCCTGTCATTAAACAAAACATTTTTCACACCAAATAACAGCTGTCCCCTATTCTACCAGTAACCCTGAATGGTAACCAACTAACCATTTGTATGATGCATTACCAAATAAATTTTCCTTATCCTCAGAATACGGGCGTGGGCGGTCTTTACCATCGGGGTGTGAAATTCCCACAGATTGTGCATAGCTTCCTTCACAACTGGGTGCAACTGGAGCAGGAGTTTGCCCTGGCAGGGTTTCTTGGCCCCCTCTGACCTCTCAGTTGATGGTCAAGCACTCAATACGACAGATTATCATCCATCTTAAGGGCTACATAATATTGTTAACACCTTGACAAAATGTGATTAAAACCCCAAATTTAATTAGAAACCACAAGACAGGAGTTATACATTCTGGTCAAGTCAGGCTTCTCCTGTCAGTTCTTCCAAGACATTCTGGAATGATCTCTCACTTGAGCTCTGCTCTTTGCTCGAGGCCCAACCGTCAAGTTCTTACAAGTCCCTCAAGACCTTTTTCTTTAGTCGTGGCTGGGCTGCGAGTGCTTCTGAGTAGGTTTCCTGAAGGGGTGCTATATAAATGCTCATAATGAATGAATAAACAAATGAATTCTAGTCTTGCTTCAGAAATACAAAGAGAATAAACAGCATGGGAATTTCATGCATGTTTCATCACTAGCTTTCATTCTGACAAAAGTGGGGGAAAATTGCAGCCACAGATTGAAAAAGTTCCATTTTATCATTTTGTTGCACTCTCTAAGGCATTGTCCCCATAATTTGCTTTATTACCTACAGATAATTAAACTTTCAATTCACCACCCATTTACTTCATAAAAGCATCTTTGTATTTTAAAAGTAAACTACCTTCTTAATCTGGATGACCACTGAAACCGAGATTTATCTTTCCATTATTTACTCTCTTACTCATGACTGCATGGTGGTGGGTTGAGGGGTGGGGTGGAAAACCATTACACAAGGAGTCTCAAAAGTGAAAGCCACTCGGCAAGAGTTCAAAGTGCATATCATTAAGCCTGTGGTTGGGAATGCATTTTTTCCCAGGAATCAATTACTTAAGCAAACCTGAGTCATGAATGACTTCAACTACTACCTCCTTTAAATTTTTCTCTTGTTCAAATAGACAACCTCAGGCATTGGGCAACACTCTCACAGGAACAGGGCAACACTCTCACAGCATAGGGCAACACCTGCACGAACCCCAGCTGTAAGTCTCTGCAATTTCCTATGGCAAACAACTTAAGAGGTATTTACTCTGGCCATGAGACTCATGAGAAACCCCTGAGGCAGCATTTACAAATACCAACAGCTTATCACTTAATAGATCAGAAACAGTCTGAAACATGCTCTCAAGGACAACTCAGATCTGTATGACGCACATCGTTTACAAGTCAACACTACACTCAAAATATCAAATCTGGAACCAGAAGATAATAATGTATCCAATAGGCTTCTAAACAACTATTCTGTAACAAAGCAAGGACCAACTGGCCTATAGCTGTTAGTTTCAATTTAACCACACTGTGTGACAGCAAAGCCTTCCTCCTCTATCCAGGTTTTGGACTGGCACTTTCAGAGTGCATGCAGTGGTAGAGTTGGCCTATAGTTAGACAGTATTGTGGTCTTTTGTAGTAACTAAAAAACTGTCAGTCAGTAGGTAATATTGAGTCACACCTATAGCTGAAAAGTGTCAAGTCATCTTTAATGGTGGGCATATAGCAATACATTCCAGCCAGTGGTGGGCAGGGATGCCAAAGGCCCTGTGGAATGATGATAGATATCTGGGAGGCAATCTCCATAAATATTGTTTTAAAATAAAATAAAATTTTTAAGGGTGTTTTTGCAGCTTATAAACAGTTGAAATATGGTTCAAATATCTTAATTTAATATTCATTAACAGATATAAATGTCACATAAAACTCATTCAACCTTAAAATTAAAAAATGATCTTTTATTCTCAAATTGTGTGGTCTCTAGGCAGGGCGTCATTGGCCACAAAAGCATCGTTGGTGGGCCATAAATGACCCATGGATCGGCTCTTTGACACCTGTGCTCTAGCTAAATTATAGCATGCTCGTAACAGGCATTACTTACAACAACACTTCCTTACTGCCTAAACCGACTTTTGGAGCCATGCCAAATTTTAAATATAGTAAGAACCCACAATTTTTCCAATCAATGGCCTTTGAAACCACAAGATGTATGTTAAGCTGCTGGAATCCTTATCCAGTAACATGTTTTAAAACAAGACACTCTTCAAAGCCAAAATTGCTGATCAGAAATCATGTTCAATGATGCACATTATACAATGATGCACATTCTATGCTGAAATCAATGCATCAAGAACTGGAACAGCACTAAGTAAATAATTACGCAGTCAATGAAAGATGTATAAGCATATTTAATTAATCCTTCCTATCTAGAATGAAATTGAAAAGGAAATGATGTTGGCGTGCGAAGAAGGAAAGAGAAAGTGAGGGCGCCCAAGGAAGAAATGGATGGACGAGATAAAAGAAAGAACCGGAATGAATCAGGATGAATTAAGGGATGCGATCTTGGAGAGAAAGCAATGGAGAAGGTTTATCATGACGGTCGCTAGAGTTCAACGAACTGAAAGCACAAGGTGATCTAGAATTATGGGCTAATAAATTAGGCATTCAAGTATTTTACACTACAAATATTATTAATTAAATTAGTAGCAGCACCACACCCTATGCACAGAGGCAGAAAATCTTACCTGAAACAAAATATAAAGCTATCTATCAGAGCATAATTACTCCTAGGCAATTATTGTAAACCACACACCAAGCCCATAAGTGAGGAATTTCTCTGTGAAGCTAATGTTTAGACACCTGTACCAAAATTATATGTAAACACAACCACACTGTATAATGCCAATTTTTTTTATCTTAACCAGGAGACTATATCATCAAGCAACAACAACACTCACCATCATGCATTTTCTTATTGAGTCCCATCCACCAATTCATCAAACAATGATCTTATCAATCAATGCGTCAATCAATTTGATTAATTCATTCAACCATACATACCTCCTTCTTCTCTTCTTCCACATTCAATCCTGCCTTCATATTTAATCATTCGTTCCATTTTCCTACATCCATTTGCCAACCCATGCATCACTCTACTATCTTCAAATCATCCAAATATTCATTCATCCATTCAAACATTCATTCATCTCCACTTTTTGTCATCTCTTTCCCCACCCATTCATTTATCATTAATCCATCCATTCCCTTTCCTGCATCCACCAATGCATCTATCCGTCTACCATAAATCAATCCATCAATCCATGTCATGGAGAAATTACTCAAGGCTGAGTTGTAGGACAGGCAGCCTAAACAATCCACCGGATGTAAACAGCTCAACTATTAATAGCCGTTTTTGGAGAGGAGGGTCAATGGGAAGGCACAAACACACACACAAAGAGAAGGAAATGGTGAGGAAAGAGTGGGAATGCCACGTGGCCTGAAAGGAATGCAAGAGAAACCGAAGCCTTCTCTTATCCTTGCTACAATCAAAGAGTAGTCACTAATCTGGAGGAGGGCAAAGGATTTAGCCAGTACATTACAAGCCCTAAATCTGTAAGGTAATGCCTGGTAACAACAAACACAAAGTCATTTCTCAGGACAAACAATACCAAGTGTTTTTATAGTTTCTCTTAGCACCAGATTGAACAGAGCTACATAATTATGCACTCAGAAGTCTAGTGTCAAACTTTTCTGACACCACTCTAGTCAGAATGCTTACTCACAACCACTGTGTGCGTCGTCATAAAGTACATGCAAAGTAGCCAACAGTTCAGCAGCTGATGTGAACTTGTAGACCTAGTCAGTTCCATGCTCTGCAAAATGATAATTATGGGCTTTGATCATCATTGGACCGTTCTTCCGGAAAAACCTTCAAATATAAATTTACATCCTGGTCACCTCTAGAAACATTAAAATACACTTTCTAGATCTGTTAGAGTCATTTCTAAGCATCTTTAATGGGTCAATGTATCAGACACTGCACAAATGATCAGACACATGCACATATGAAATGTAGTAATGTACAGGGTGGGCCATTAAAAAATAACCCCTCAGGTTTTTTGCTAATATTTTAGCCAAAAGTATAGATTGGTAAATGAATTTAACAGGCCCTAAGCTAATTCATATCTACATATAACTGCCAAATTTGACTGAATATTTGACACAGAACAAAAGTTATATCACTTTTAGTGAGTGTAACCACTGATTTTTGATAGTCAACAAATATTTTACCCAGCAAAAAATTACAAAAATGAATTTATGAGGTCACATCAAGTAATTGTTATAAAACAAACATCATATTGTTTCACAACCTGTGTCTACTACCAGTGGCTCACACATATCCTGAGCCTACTTGGCAAGTTTTGATGACCTGGTTGGGGGCCATTGCATCGGCGATAATTTGCCCAGGGACATGACGAAAAGTGGTGAGGTTCAGATCTTCTTTGGCAAATCGTCTAGCAGACGTGCGGCTGATGTTCAACTCTGCTGAACTTCGCCGAGTACTGAGATGATTTCTGATGTTGCTATTCCGTGAGCAAATAAGTTCATCAACATGCTCGATATTTGTTTGGGCGCCGATAGATTTCTGCATTCCGCTGCCCTTACAACGTTCCACTGCCCACCCCCTATCATCAATGCGTCCGTATATTTTTATAAGTGCTCAGCTCCAGTGATTTCAGAGTGAGTTTTGATTACAGCTTTGGCTCCAAGATCATGCTCATGATTCATGAAGTGTCTGTATACACATTTTATCTGTCACGAACACCTTGCCCATGTTTATTTTGTTACAAATGCTATCATAAAATGATTAATCGCAAAACATTTTTATTCACCAATTTAATCGACTGCTTACTAGATGACGTCAAAGTGGCTTCCATATAAAATAATTTCCAGTTTCTTTTCTCAATAATAATAATTATGAAGTGTGTTTTATTATAACTACTTGAAACTTGACTTAAAAATTCCCTTTTAATAACTTTTTGCGGCGTCAAATGTTTTTTGACCATCAAAGATTAGTGGTTGCACTCATTAAAAGTGATATAACTTTTCTGTTATATTTCTAAAATATTATATGTTATATTTATAAAATATTTCTGTTTGAAATATTTTAGTCAATTTTGGCAGTTATATGCGAACACGAATTGGCTTTCAACCTGTACAATTTCATTAAACATTTCCTACTTTTGGCCAAAATATTAGCAAAAATACATAGGGGGTTACTTTTTTTGGCCAACCCTGTATGTAAGTAGGTACACATACAAAACACATAGAACAGACATAAATGGTATTAAAAGTGGCATTTTGGTCAGTTGGATAAAAGCCTGTCTGGCATTATGCAACACCATTTTATGTCTAGGAGCAAACTAGTCACAAAATGCCCTCCAGTTTAGACAGAACTCTAAACCACCAACTGCAACTGTAGCCAACAAACAACCATTTTAGCAACAGCTCCCAGCAGATGTTGCTTACAACTAGACACTTTATGTCTATCTGCATTTCGGCCACATGAATATGTCTGTTTTTGAAGTACACTCTCTTGAGAAAGTATTGCAAGGACCGGTATTACTGATCAAAGTTCAAAACTAGGTCACCAGTTATCCACAGCATAATTAAGGTCACATTGTAACTGAAGAGCACAACTATGTTGGCAAATACTGTTCCTAACAGCAAACACAAAGCTACAATTGCAAGATAACACACTCTGCTCAATACCAAGTAGACCACCAACCCTCACAACTGTCTACCATACCCTAATAAATTACAATTATTACAGACATATATGCTGAAACTCACATGACCCTGCAACAACCAAAATCCAAGAGGTGAGGGAATGAAGTCATGCAACAGAAGGTATTTAAGTTAAAACAGATATGTGTTAAGTTTAAATCTAAATAGTATTTTATGAGCTGACAATGCACTAAACTGTGTAGTGAATTGCAAAGGCTAAGTAAGGTATTCATTCATCGCAACACACTTCTGTCGAAGCTAGTCTACAGGTTAATTCATAAATGTGCTGGCCATATAATCAATGGGGAAGAGCAGCAAGCAAGTCACGACCTTAGACCTCTTGTGCTGAGATGGCTAAGATAACTCATCACATTGGGATCCTTCTTGACCAAGCAAAAGCCCTGAGGTGACGTGATGTCTGGCAAGGTGAAGGAATGACCAACTTTCTTGGAATACTAATGACTGAAAATCAGGTGAGACTATCAGAGACTGTTATCTGACAAATACCATGAAGCTGACTACAAACCATGCATCATATGCAGACTTTGGAAGCATGAACAGAAGGATAGGCAGAAACCTAGTGAAGCATAAAATGCCTTGAAATGTGGAAGGACTGAGACAGAACGTTTCCAAAAACCCTCTGCCATTTAAAACCCTTGAAAAAATCCACCCTACAACATCATCATCATAATCATCATCGTCATCATAATCTATGTAGTCATCATGGTCATCCTCGTTACTGTCATCATCATTCATCAGTGTCATTAGATCCACATAAACAAGACATTTAAGATCCACTTCTTTTGGTCATTTGTAAAATCTTTTGCTGATCACATCTTTAGTTACACCAAATATTATTATGTCTTCATTGAAACTACAGTGTATCTATGACTCCTAACTGAATGACAACACATACAAACATGTGGCTTCAATTCTCTACTAACGTATTTTACACACCAGCAAAGCTCTCCAACTGGCCTGGTCCACAACTTGACATCTGATAGACAACAGTCTGCTCTAAGCCAAAGGCACTCGGCTTCATTACCGGACATTTTATGTTTCCAGCAGCATATTAACCACATTATTGTCTGCAAATGCCAGAAATTATTCACGAGACCATAACACAGATATATATATGTATATATATATATATATATGTATATATATATATGTGTATATATGTATATATATATATATATATATATATCCAAGCACTTACATAATGCATTTCACATATTATGTACCAAACATCTCTCTAAATACCTGTGGTAGCATGCATCCCTCACTAGCCTGATGCATTAGAGTAAATCCATAAGCAGAAAATGTTGAGACAACTGGAAAATTTACCATTCGTTAATTGTCATGCACACATTACATTACATTACAGTATCTCAGCATAGGCTCAGCATGTGAACAATTTACAGCAAATATCAAATAACCATTTCATGTTTTCTTTTATGGTGTCAACAGCAGAAGACTAATTTCAACAAATCTTCACCTATAATAATCTTGCATATTAGTCATCGTATAATTTAGATTGCCAGAGTTAAATACTGACAATAACAAAGACTTGTGTGGCAAAACTAAACAATTTTAATAATATATGATAACTTTTATGGTGCCAGTACCAAACCCACAAGGCAGTCATTTACCAATGGAGCCGAGAGCCAGAACCAATTCCAGATATTCGTGCCTGCTTCAAGAGGTAGAATATAAATTGTGATCAAAATTACATCAGAGATTGAGCCGATGGAACAGTTGTTGGGAGAGACAGTTCTAGAAAGCATCCTAGATCTAAATCCTATAAATTTTTTAGAATGCTGGAACACCAATATCAAATCCAATTCTTTGTGGAGAGCTAGAGAGAGGCAGTAAAATTGAGCCTTAATGCTGACACACTGGAGACGATAATTAAATCACTAATAAGAGCTAACAGAGGAAAATACAATCTGCTTTAACATATTTGCAGCAATGCAAGCTAAATATCTTCATCGGCTGCTTTATCTATGCGTCAATCTCAAGCCCTTCACTGGCTTATCTAACCCGTTTGCTTTCACCGACACAGCGCATTCCGACAGTGGGACGCCATACACATCTTATATTTTCTGTGAGAAGATACCGAACGACAAGGGATCCTCTTTTTGTCCCACGCTGTGACTGTTTATGCACCTGCCTGTTTTTCATAATAAGCAAGCGATTGCACAAAATGTCAAAACTGCGCGACATATAAACGAATAAAAAATTAGCCAATAGTTTTACCTGCAAATGAATAGGAACTTTCTTCAGCGGCGTCCTCGACGATGCCATTTTTCGAACAGCACACAATATTCCAAAAGCAAGTTATTTAAATTCGCAATTTAATCAGACTTCGCAGCAACTGCTCATTTATGATACTGTTCTGTAACCGGCTGCTGCAGTGCTGATGAATGGGCTGGTGGCCCGATAGAAATACGCTGGTTCCCTAATGACCGTGCGTAGAGAAGGGATGATCGTAAAGTAGAAATTTATACCGCTCAAATCCTTGCGCGGTATAACCAACGTTTGATCAAATCAAATTGATAGGAGCCAAATAGTCGGACAGGTAGACAGTCAGATATCTAAGGAGGCTGGTTAAGGATGGTGCTTAGAGTCGAGACGACGAGAGAGGTAGAGAGGAGAAACCGAGGTATATAGTGTCTTCAGTTTTGAGACTAAGGTCTGGCGAGTGATTGTACGAGCACTATGAGATGACGATTTGGTTATTTCGTCGGATGGATCAAATATAAATTTTTGGCGTGGAACTAATGCTGGCTGTCGGTGGCTGAAGTTTGTTCCAAATAAACGGAACGTCTATTTCAGGGATGAGATGACGGAAGGGCGGAGGAGTGTTACGATAGAAGACGACCGCGGGTTGAACGAAATGGTTGGACCGTAAGCAGCGACGATGGGCGTCGATGGTTGCGGAAGATTGACGTTTGTTGCGAGTGATCGATGGAAGAATGTGTATACATAGGCATGGACAATAATTATTGTTATCAAACATACGAATATACATAGATATATGGTTATAAGTGATTGTCATTTAAGCGAAAGAATGGGCCTATCATTGTTTTATTATAATTATGGTTGCGATTTTTATAAAAAATAAAAATAGGGTGATATGGTTCCAAATTCCAAATGGCGATAAAATAACATGAATGCGTATGATCTAGATGGCCAACAAGCAGGTAGCAATTAAGCCTGCTTTTATACTACTTTGTACATTGATTTGGTGTGATGATATGAATTGTTGTGGTTGATAGCTATATATATATATATATATATATATAATTTATATAATAATTTCATTCAATAATACAACCTACAAAGCAAATCACAGTCACAGAAAATCCTTTCGCGATTACATTAATAACAACTAACCAAAAACGTCATAGTGCGCCTCACACAAAATGCAGACGAAATCAATTCAATATATATATATATATATGTTTATTGGTGAACAATAGAGCATTTTATTGATTGAATGATTGATTGAATGATTGATTGATTGATTGATTGATTGATGGCTACAACCAATTGTCTTCAAAAAGAAAAATACGCGCATAGGCCGCATTATTATAATAGCCAGGTTTTGGTTACGACAGAACACAATTTGCAAGCGTTAATTTATAAATTGGGCCTATAGGCCTATATATACAATAGGCCTATACACTTCACGAATGCCTATGAATTAGGCTTATTGATTTCATGACCTATATGCGACATAAGCAGCTTTATAATTTATCTATTTGAAACCACTTACGATTAAGAATGTAGTCTAGTTGACAAAGTTACTGTTTAATTAAAAAATCACGATTAGGCCTATTGGATAGTTGGAGCCATGGGTATGTAATAATCGTAGGCCTTACATTACATACATGTAGGTCATAATTTTTATGCGTTCTTTGAGAGCCTAGACGATCAGAAGACCTTGGACGATCTCTATTAAAGTGGTAACAGTTTAACGACACAGCTTGATGTGCATCAACGTCGCACTCCCAATTTTAGACTTGGGACTGGCGCTGTCGGAAAGCGAACAGCCTCTATGCCTGCGCCTGTGAATAAACTGGTTCCCGCGACTTCACTCTTGTGGGCGCTGTAGAAATGTCAAGATTACGAATACCTATTCTTAGTCGAACAGTGGCTTAGTTTTTATTGTTGTATAATCTCTATGGTTTTTCTATGTTAATATATTTGGTCGTTGGTTAATGCAAGTCGAGGCATGTGTGGATTCTCATTCGTCGTTTAGTTAATCCGGTCGAATGACGTAACTGGTTTTTAAAGATTTGAACTGTTTTTATTGCATGAGCAAAAGTCTCCAAAAATTTATGTTAAACGTCAGAATCCGAAACTTTTCTTTGTAAAGTGTTGATGTAACAATCGGTAATACTTTGCTGAAATCGTTCTTGAACAGTACATATAAGTTTTATCTGATCTTTGAAGATACCGTTAACTGATACTGGCATGGTTAGCTGCGTTGTTGGAGCGTACATCAAGGCGCCTCTGGGCGTGAGTATGCCGTTTCACATACCGATGAAGGGTTGATTTAAAAGGAATTATTGCCTTTGCAATCATTATGCTTCTATAAAATTTACGTGGTCAGGGCAGTTTATGGTCAGTTGACAACATGATAATCGGTTAGGCGTCATGAGGGTCGGTTACCTGGGGTTAGTGTCGTTATTAGATCAAATGCAGCCACGGAAACTTAGTAAGAATTTTTTTCATCAATCCAACTTTTATGTGAGGAAGGATCAGTTATGGTGTGAGTTAGCCAAAGAGGAATTGGTTGAGAATTTTCAATGTGATTTCCCTCCGTGTGCCATTTAAAATGGTCAATCACAGTGCAACTGCCATTTTACTTCAGGCCAGTGCTAGAAGGCTCGACTTACTTATAGTACTTAGGACTTCAACTCACGCGTGATGTTTTGGGTGTTGCTTGTGTGGGTACCTCTGTGCATCTTTAGCGCATGTGCACTCTAAAAAGCTATAATTTCTTATAATTATGTGTCATGAGAGTCGGTTAGGGTCAGGTCAAGCATTGTAAGGGTCAGTTTATGCGTTGTGAGGGTCGTTTAGGGTTAGGATTAGTGTCATTTTTAGACATATACGAAACTTACTTACTCCTTAGTGTCAATCACACGCCAGAAATATTTTGGGTAAAAGTAATTTTAGCGTATTTTATTATACCATGGTACTTCTAGTGTATTTCAGCGTATTTTATTATTTTGACGGGAATAGATGTCCAACAGTAGCTTAACTGGAGACGGGATAGACGAAAAAGAAGAATGTGCAAGTAGAAACTGGATTGATGCAAGAAATTATGCTTAAATGGAAGCTGAATCGATGAAAATATCATGCTTAATTGATGCGAGAATATCATTGCGATGGACTTGGAAACGATGTAAAAAAGACCTTGTACGCGACCAAAAACCCAATTGATTAAAAGCAATAAACCTAAATTAAAGCTGGATTGATGAAAGGAATTATACTTAAATGGAAAGTAGATCGAAGAAGATAAATATGCATGAATGGAAGCTTGATCGGTGAGAATATCATGCATAATTTGAAATTCAATTGATGAAAATATGGAGTCGTGGTTAAATGTAGTGGAATTTCTGATCAACATTTGTTAAATTAAATACTCTAAAAGACACTTAAAATTCCTTTTAGCAATCCAGCATCCATTTAAAGCATTATTATTATCATCAATCCAGCTTTTACTTACAAAGCACATGATATAATGAAGGTAATAATTAAATATGCTAAAATACACTGCAAGCTCACTGGGGTAATATAATACGCTAAAATACACTTTTACCGTATTTTGTTCTGACCAATGGCAACAGACCAAAAGATTGAAAATATTATGCATAAGTTGAAGTCCTAAGTACTATAATAAACTGAAGGCCCAATGATACTATATGTTGCACAAAAAATTGACACCCTGATACTAAATGTATGTCCAATCTACTTTTTAGAGTGTGACCGAATGGCATTGTTTTTACGATTCCAGATATTTGATCTGCATTTTTACTGAATCTGGATTCGATTAATGAGCAATATTTTGGGATTTTGGATTTAGCATCGTTTGTCACTCTGCAATCACATAAATAAAGTAAAAAAAATGTTGTATGGCTGAACTGAGTACCTACAGAGCTTATGAGTAAATTGTATCAAGTCCGAGGTTTGAATATTTAGTGAGGTTTCAATCTCTTGATTTCTAGTTTGGCAGTTTGCATAATTTTTTAATTTTATTTCCCATTGGCGATTTACAAACATGCTGCATGGAACACTTGAGCATGTTAAACAAACTGTCGGCCGAATATTTGCATGAAAAAAGGGTAAACATCAGACTTTAAATAAATGCATGAATTTATTTGTTCTTTTAATTTTCAGTTTTTCACTTTAATAGTGATAAAGTGATAATAAATTAAATGCGATTATAGTTTTGTAAATAAAAATCGGATTTTCATTTTCAAAACAGAATATCAGAAATACTCTTACCCATTGTTTTTTCAAATCTGAGTAATACCAATTACTACAAAACTCAACTGAGCCCAGCTACGGTTCATTCCTATATTTTTATGTTCTTGGAATACTTGAATCTAATTAGAGATTATGCACTGAACTATTATTATTAGGTTATTATTTTTTATTTAAAAAAGTTGTTTTGGTCAAAATATTATTGCTTTTAGTATTTGTATTGGTACTCCTGGAATGTGCGAATTGTGCTACCTATTTCGATTATTGAGTGTATGGCAGAAACCAGCACATACCAATTTCTAGATCAAGATTGGGTCACACCCTACTAATTTCCCTGTAACGATGCACCATGCAATTTTCAATTAAACGTTTACTTTGTAATAAATTATTCCCTGTATAACTGCAATCAACTGTATTTTAACTCCTGTGCTTTCGCGTATGCAGTGACTTTAGGCAGTACATGTAATTGTCTATTAATTTAAGGCAATGAGGAGGACTTTAGAGCTGTCTCCGTTCAAACGCTTTTCACCTCTCTTATTTCAGATGAACCACAAAGTTCCATCTTTAGCTGTAGTCAATCCTTCACACCAATTGCCATGGATTACACACCAATTAAAGATGGTCAAACACCAGGAAAGGGTCACCAACCTGCACAGTTGTACTACTTTGGTCAGAATCGAACTCCTCTCAATCGTATGCAGCAATTCCCAGGATTACATGGTGATGCACAGCCTATGCAAGGATCTCAGCTAAAGACGCCAAACAGTGGATGCTCTGGAAAGCGAGGCAATTCGTATGCTTTTCATAACTCAAGAACTCCGTCATCCGCAAGAGCGGGAAAGGTATTATGCTAGTCAGATTCAACTCATAGATGCCGTGTTGCAATTACAGTTACTGAGATCTTTGCAATTTGGCAGCTGATAAATTCGTTGTCTGTTAACATCTATTTCTCTTTCCACTTCAGCAGAGGTTGATTGCTAAAATTTGTGAACTCAGTTTTTTTTTCAAGAATGGTCCACGAATTTCAAGTGAAATATGTGTGTCAGCCACTTAAAATCATGCTGATTTATCCTACTTTATTTGGTTTTTTAATTGAAGAGGTGGGCTCTAAAACCGGCTAGCTGATTATCTGTAAACAGAAAATTTATTGTGGCAATATACTGCCCATTTTGATGTCCTTTAGCCTGACTGAAGAAAGTTTATTGAAACTGATAAAATCCTATGTTTCAAGAGAAACACTGTGGATTTGGTTCCAAAACCATGCAGCCTGACTTAGTGCAAAAGCCAGCAAAGTGCTCTGACCAAGCACATTATTCGTTAGGTGGCGCTCTGGCGTGTTTGCACTGGTTCAGCCGGGCTGTGCCATTTTCTCGGTTAGCAGAGGTTGGTTCGGGTGTGCTTCTGAATAGATGCCTTGAGGGGGCGCTATATAAATCCCCCAAATAAATAAAATAAATAAATGTGACACACATGGACACTCCAACGGATGACATAAGAAGAAGAAGAGCAAGTCCACGAGATAGCCACGGGTATGAAGTGTCGGCGACTATATTTCATTAGCCTCAGAGTGTGAGTAGGTGACCAGTCCTCTCCTCGACCCTCTGACCCTTCCCGCTGTTAGTGCTGAGTATGCTGATGGGGGGTGGGGGCATGGCAGATGAAGCCAGAATTATGAATACATTGAGGGGAAATTTAGTTTCAGTGTATATTGTTACATTTTAAAGTCAAACAAAGTCGAGCATGTGATAATATGAGTGTAAAAGTATAACCCCTCTCATCATTAAATGGTTAATAATTGTTGTTAACATGATGAATTGTGAATTTTTATAATAAGATTCAAACAATGTTGTATGTCAGTACATTAACAAAGCGAATCTTTATGCAATTTAGCGTACAGAGTCGAGTTACAATCCTTTTGAGGCGGGACTTGTCGATGTCTTGCATGGTCCACTCTTCAGCCCAAATGTCTTCAAGACATCAACACCAGGCTCTGGAGTAAGAAATTTGTTAATTCATTTTAATTAATTTGATAATATTTCAATTACAAGTTCTAATTAATGTGCTCACCTGTATAGATTGACTGTTTGCCTATTAATGTAAATTTGCTTAAAGATTAACATAAGCTGACTAAATGTTTAATGATTACATGAGTTAATCGTCTTATTGAGTGATTAAGCACTATTGTGTCAGATTGGAGTTGAAGGATTTGTTTGGGCTGTTTTATGGGGTTTTATTATTGCAACAGTTTAAAAACTTTAAACAAACAACTAGATAATATCATTTTTATTGACATTTATTTGAGCCTGAATTAAACAGAGATGAAAGGCCAAACAACTTAATATTTAAACCTGCCTCTGTGCCCTTGGTAAAATGAACTTACTTACTAGCATTAGTATTTGAATGTGGTTCGTTTTCTGAATGGTAATATGCAGTCACGAAGAACAGCTGGACAAGGGTTCGTTATCTGTTTAGCCCATTAGGTGGACTTGGCCTTCCAATCCCTAGGAGGCAATAGTAAAATAAACAGAAGCGATGCCTGACAGGCTGCCTTAGAGTCATAAAATTGACTCTTGTTTAACTTGCTATCTTGTCTTTCATGTATTTCATGTAGTCAGACTGCGAATTGAATAAACGAATATTGTTAATATTTGTGGACTAATATAGTTTTGATTGTGCATATGTTTCCCTTGGCTATTGGGCTCCTATAATTTTCTGTATAATTTGAATCTGAAAGGCACGAACTCGATTCCAATGGTCTATCGATGATATTGCTGTTTTGAAGCCAGTGGACATTGAAGAACCAAGTCCACATGAAGGGTCAGTTATGATTTGATACAGACTTAGCCAGAACCGGACTGAACATAATTACACTAAATTTTACTTGTATTGCGTTTGTTGGCACACAGGCCTGCAGATATTTGCATATGAGTGCATTAATCGATTGCTCATTTAGATCTGATAAATGATGGTGAGCACTATGAAATTTCTTTTGCATTATTATTATTATGTGTTATGGCATGTAATGGCTTCCTGCAGTATTGACCCAGCTAGTAATTTGATGTCTGTTGTCATGGTTTACTTAGTCTTCTGGTGTTTGTTTGCCCTTCCATGCTGTTAGGGGTCAGTAAATTTGTACTTGCTAATGAGGTATGTTGTTGAATTGATGTGGTTATATCTAAGTTTGTTATCTTTATCATAGTTTTCTGTTTACCTAGCATTTTAATAATTTGGATGATGTTGTACATAATTTTTTATTCACCACTTTGTAATGACAGGATATGAGGTTTTTCGTTTTGCCCTGCTTCATTATGTGTGTGATCTGCGCTCTTTACCATATACAACGTATGTAGCAGAAATATTTTTATACAATCGTTTTGGAATTTTATAAAGGTGCTACTTCACACCCATGCTCACAATCTCGTGTTAAACGTCTCCCTGCAACCTCTCAATTTCTCTGCAAGTACTTTTTAATAGTATCTTATGATATTTCTTACTAAGTGGCGTCAACTTGGAGATCGAGGAGCGTGCTCAGAAAGCAATAGACACTTACTTCTCACGCCAGAATATAGTGCCCTCACCATGGACTGACAGTTCCAAGAAGAAGCCATTTGTTCTACCTGCGACACCAGGTGAGATTGCGTCTTTTGATATCAAATGAATTTCCTCACTGAATTAAGATTGGCATGTCTCCAGATTTGCCTACCTATATTCTTTTTTCACAGAAGCAACAATCAACAAGAGTTGTTTCGTGGTTTTATAATGCAGCATCTTCGAAGATTTGAATATGCCGGATTACAATGTATTACTATGAGCTTTCTTACTGACAGGTGGAAGCAGCATTATGGACAGTCCAATGATATTTTCCACAAAGTCTGAAGCAAAAAGAGCCAGCAGTCTGACTCCTCCAAAGCAGAGGTCCGTGATCAGAAACCAACCAACAAATCAGTCGTCAAAGAAAGAAGGTGAATAATAAGTTTAATTCTGATGTCTTTTGATGTTTTAAACTGGTTAGGTGTACAGTAACAATATTTATTGATATATTTTGTGAAGTGGTACAATATATCTTTTGGATATGGTAAACTTCACAATGTCAAATATATATATGATTATGATTATTAGTTTGTCGTAGGGAATCTATATTGTGAACACTGTCCCCTCAAAGTAGGGATTATCCGGAACTCGGCTCGGTCCAATTTTCTTGGTACTCTGCAAAACTCAGACTAGATTTTTTTGTTTTGAAAACGAAAATCGGATTTTTTTTATTTACACAACAACAATTGATGTAATTAAAAGTACAAAATACTGTTGTTTCTATTTACAAAACGACAATCGACCTAAATAAAAACAAATGCTTCTGCTCTTAGTGCTTACAAGTTACTACTTCCTAGTATTAACTAAGGCAAAACTAAATATTTCATTAAAGTTGTGCAAACTGCCAATGTAAACATCAAGAGAATGAGACTTTTTTTAAATATTCAAAACTCGACCTCGTATTCTGCAAAATTCAACTCGTAAAACTCGGATTCAGCAAGCAATTCAAACTCGGTTCATCCCTACCTCTACGGTGTGCACATGGGCCGTGGGGCCAGCACCTACAAGAATTTAGTGTGTGCACACAATTGCTTTTGCAAAATAGCAAGCCACAATTTTTTTAAACTATGTAAATCGAGTTTAGCCGGCTGCGGCCTACCTTACTCCAGAAACTTTGGTTCCTTGTCTGATGTGTATTTTTGTGTTTTTTGAGTAGTTGCATCTCAGACAGTATTAACGTTACCAATGGATTTTGATCTTGAAGCAGTTCTGAGTAAGTGACAATTATTAAAAATTTCATTAATTTTTATTAATCCAAAGCAGCTTGTGTCTGTCATTAAAATCTACTTGCAGCCTGGTCCATTTTAGAAAAGAAGGGAATGTAATTGTGCTTCGTCAATCTGTGTTGACCATAAATTGAGTACTGCTGTAAATGTTGTAGGCATAATATATGTAAGTAAGTCATTTATCGACACAGCATCAACACCATAAGATCACAGTAAAAGCAGTCAATATAAACTCAAAGACTTCCAGTAAATAATGTAAAGTGAAAATGTCTGTCCACTGAGACAAGATCGACGCTTTTCTTTATGACCTTGAGTTGGATATGATCCAACAGGAGTAGCCAATGTAGGTGTTCAAACGTATAAGAAGAATTATGCTAGGATTGTAGAAAACGAGGTATCTGTCTGGCAGCAGCATTCAACATAGATTGAAATGGAGAAAGACAGACTTTAGGAAGACCGATGATAAGGGAATTGCTTAGTCCATTCGGGATAAAGTTACTTCATGAATGATAGAAGAAGTAGAATTCGCCTCTTAAAGAATAAAGAACTGTACTTGCTAATGCATCTGTATTGAATATGTGTTTGTTAGGTGTGATGGACCCTCATAATTAAGTGGAGTCATGCATAAATAAACTGCACAAATTAAAGTTTTCTACTGTACTTATGTGGTGAGCTGAAGAATACCTGTTTCTCTTGCTTTAGAGATGCATTACAGTCACTGTGATGTTGAAGTGGCTGCCATGCCATCCGCATCTCAGCAGGGGAGTTGCCACGACGATGATGATGGTGTTAGTCAAGACGCACTGAGCAACTCATCACTTCGGCGTAAATTATTTTTTCATGGAGAGGAGGGGACACCCATCAGCCCAGTAAGGTAAGCTAACAAACATCCAACTAGACAAATATACCTAAGGGGAACTTATGTAACTGCCTACATATTGAAGAGTTACTCTTACTTATGATCTAACATATAAGTGAAAAATTGTGGACAATTTTTATAAGTCTGCATTCACGAGATACTGCACAGAAAACTAGAATAAAGTTTACTAAAAACATCTTTAATATTAGTTCACTTTAATATTAGTCTACTCATGAAATTTTATTTTTTAAGAGTAATGCATCAAGTGGGAATCAAGATACATCTCAAAAATGTTCCAGGAAATTTTACAGTTGAATTTGAACCATTTGGATATTCTGTTCAATGGTCTCATAATTATTTTCAAGATTCGGTAGGCTCTTACATGTTGTGCAGTTGGCCTATGACTGCGTTGGAACCCATTTCCAGGCGTTAGTTCTGGCTTAGGAATGGGCTGAAGAAGATGCTGTTTAATGTCACTGTTTTTGTGCACATTACTGGAGTGTTAAAGTATGTATTTGCAACGATATATGATATTTTGTACCACAGATGCAAATTGCTGATGGTTAAAGTCTGTGTATTATCCCAACGTTACAAGTTGCCATCATATTAGATTTGTCATATATTGGAGGTGTGAAACAAGATGGGTTCTGTGAGCATATGAGTACTTTGTGTAAGGTTCCACCACTATCAAAAGGTTGAAAATCACTGCCCCAATTAAATCTAACTTGATATCTATTAGTGCTTTCATTTTGCTTGCTTTCGTACAGGTGTGTATTGACATATGTGCAAGTCAGTCTTTTTGCCTTTCCAAGGTTGAAATTTAATGCAGTTCAACTGAGTTACTGCACAATTGTTGTTTTTTACATCACATAATACAATGCGGTTATAACTCACCTGTTATTTGTCTGAACCTACTGCACTCCTTTCTGGACCATCACTGCATCGTGTGGATTTAATTAGAACTTATTCAAATATACTGATGCGAAGTGAACTTGCCTAAATTGATGTAGTGTAGTTAAATAAAATCGATCAGGTATGAATTTGGTTTCGGTGATGGATTATATTGTACAGATGCTTAATGGTCTGTCGGAGGACTGTTTATTGTGTTCTTTGTATTGTAAAGGGCTAGTAGAAAACAATCAGATTCCGAGAGAAATCTTTCACCCGGCATCCTCTCGCCAATCAATTCGGCTCAGGGACGTCTTTGCAGTTCAGGATGTGATGCCATAGAATCGTCTCATGTTCTTGACCTCTCACATATCGTAAGTTCAGTAGTTTTTTTAACTTCAGTGATATATTGGGTTGTGCATGTGCAGTCACTCTATTTATTTATGGTTCTGATCATTTTGTACCATGTCATACATGTCTGCCTGTCATTTTAGGCAAATGCTATTTGCTTTCTGTAATGTTTGTCTCTTCTTGATTTTTCAAGACGATGGTTCCTTGATTTTTAGCACAAAGAAGTGTTTTGATAAGGGAGCATATCCATTTTGAGTTTTCCTATTTTATCCTCATCTGAGTTTGAAGTGTAGCAAGTATGATCATGTTTTATTGAGGTTGAACTCGTGATGCTGTAAGTACTTGAATCAGTTAAACCGCTGGCAAATCCATGTTTAGTAGGGCATAGAACAATATTTAAGTTGGGCATTACATTAATAACTTCAAAAAAAATTTCAGTTTTATTTGATAACCAAAAAAACACGTATTTTGATTAGTCACATGGGCAACCCCGCAAGCAAGTTTGTTATATTACTTTGATGAAAGATCTTGCAGCACTGCACAATTACATACTAATTTTAGAGTAGAGCATTGTGTAAGGTAAAATTTTAAAAATCAAATCTTAAGACTTCTTTTAATGGCTTTGTTGTGCTGGTTGTTTTTCAGGATCGCTTCTCATCAAGTCCCATAAAGTTTCAACATGCGACGCCAACTTTTCGACGTTGTTCTACAGCTCCACTGCTCATGGATTCGCCATCGGTCTCCCCAATTCGACCAGATGGTTGCTCCAGCACGCCACTTAAGTCAACAAGTAATTCTAACACTTGTATTATTAGTACTACTTGCAGTAGGTTGTTAGCACCTACTATCAGCATTGCAATGGTGCCACAACTCTATGGCAGAGTGTGTAAAACTATTGACTTATTCTTTTAACTATTCTTTGAAACAGGAAATAGTGAAGAAATAGTCTCAACACTGTACAGATCAATACAAGCAACATTGCTCGTCTTTGAATTAGAAAGGACTAGTAGAATAATAATAAATGAAATTCAAGCTAGATGCCATTGACTAAATGGCTTTTAGTAAGTATGCCTTGCTCCGAAACTGGTTGGGAGCCACCAATATAAAGGCAAATTGATGCTACAGATATTTAATGACAGCACTAATGTGAGCTATATTCTATTGTAGCCTTACGTGCAACTGCTTCAATGTTGTATAAATGTATGATATTGTTGACAGTGACATTGCTAATAATGATAAAACGTCTTTCATGGTGAATTTGAAAGCTTCCGAGTTTTATGATTAGCAGTTTGTTACAAACTGACAGATTCCCTTTTTCTGGTGATGATTATGATGATGACAACAATGAAGAATATGCTGTTTTTGTCTTTATTTAGATAACTCCGAAAGCTCAAGAGCACCCGCAGCCATGAGGTCCAGTCCAAGTGATGAGTATTGTCATCTTCAGAGTCTGGAGCTCTCGTCGTCTTCCATCAGACAGAGTCATGGAAATTTTGCCGTGACGCCTGTCTCTTCAACTCCAGGTATGAAAGGGGGATGGTCCTGGGATGACTGCTTGGATTCAGATATTATTTGACAGTCAGTAAATAAACATTTGGGAATGAAGATAAACATGCCCTTAGGAATACAAGGGGTGTTAACTAAGGTGGCTAACACGAATCAATTTTTTTATGAGGATTGCTCTGCCTCAGTTGATGTGCCTTATAAGAAATTTGAAGAGATGTTGTGTAGGCAATGTTACAGGTATGTAATTGTTTTGAGTAGATAGGTTGGGCCAGGTGTTTGTTAGACATGTAAAAGAGCAGCTACATGGAAGTGGCAAAAGAATGATCAATTAGAGCAGGGGTGTCAAACATTTTGTGATGGCGGGCCAGTTGCAATATTTTTAGCAAGTGGCGGGCCAGAGTGCCGAAGGCGCGTGAGGACAATGGGGTGGGGATATAAAAGGGGCCATACAAAAAGTTGAATTAGGCTTTGAAAATCGTGATTCTGATAATTATCAATTACAAACAGAGAATGACAAAATTAGACCTTTTACTCTTAATTTTGATAAGGCTCCACAGGCCAGAAATATATTGTCAGTGGGCCAGAAATGAACCGTGGGTCGGGTCTTTGACACCTCTGAATTAAGGGCTTTCCTTGAACTGAAATGTGCTACTGTCTGGTACTCTGTGAACAGTTATAGTCCACTTTATGCAGTAAAATTCAGCTGGAAAACATCTATCTGTTCACAGTCTCCTCTTTCATGACTATGAAACCCAGATGAAGATTACAACCATTTTATCCTTTAACGGCAAGCTGCATAGGTTTTCCCATCCATTTTATTACTTGCTCATGGTTGAAGGGTTAACACAAAAATACAATGAGATACAGGCAGTATTATTACAACTCCATCTGTGAAATGGAAAGAGTCAACTCTGTATTATACCTTGTTCTCTATATCTTTCTCTCTATAATATACATCAATCAGCTGTAGTGTATTTGACAATCCAATAACAAATCGGTTAAAATCACAATTATTGCAATTCTTTAAATATATGTATGGATATATTTATATTTGAATATTATTCATGATGATTATATTTACGTGTAAATCTGAAGCAATTTATGCAGCTGATGTTAATTCTTATATTTTTCACAATTCTGCAAAGGTTGCAGAAGACAAAATCTTACAACAATTGATGCATCTCAGGATATGAAGGTTGATGACTCATACCATCCTCCTCAGATGGAGAATATGAAACAAGTATCAACAAACAGACTTCAGCCAACCGAATTGTTTCAAGATGGCAAGAATCTTAATCCAATCGATTTCAGGGATGCACTCTTGCAATGGCATTGTTCTGGTGATATCGTTTGCGATGAAACGACTTCAATGTCACAGGATCCGATTCCCTCGTATGACTCACAGAGTGCGCCACATGCTGTCAGTGCTGACACTGGTTACCAGAGCAACTTCCTCCAGGTGACTGGAATCACGTCGAGCAGCGGAAACGACGGGTTCTGTCTTGCAGTGCAGCCGGACTCGGTTCAGCCGTCATTACTTGTTGAAGACATGAGCTGTGATTCGAGTTTCATGAATGCAAATCACGTGGCTAACTGTGCTGCTGTTCGAGAAAAAGGCAGAATTTGCAACTTGGCCGCTAACGTCACGCATATTCTAAGTGGCCGGGGAATTAATGATGGGCGAATTGCTGTCAGTCTGGAGACACTGCAGAAAAATGAATTCAACTTTCAGAATATGAAATGTGGTAAGTTATCCAAAGTAAATATATCAGATGTAAAAATCACCTAATTTAGCCATATTAATATTGTAAAATGAAGATTTAATTAAATACTTGTGTGGTTATATTTCATTAATTAGTGTTTCAAAAAAGTCTTTGTTTGTTTTGGATGATGAGTTCACTGCTCGAAGGCTGGTCTGTTTTTGGCTTTTATGTCACCTGGGGATGTCAAGGACTGGAAAAGAAGACAAAGATAATGACAACAGCTGATTGGGACAGTTTCGAGATAGACGGAGAGGTAATAGAGGTGGTAACAAGCTTGACGTTCCTGGGATAATTAATAGAAAAAGAGGGAAAATGTGACTCAGAAATAAACAGAAGGGTGGCAATAGGGAAAACTGCAATGAACGGACTGGAAAAGATATGGAAAGACAAACATGTGAGCATAGACACAAAAAAAGATTAGTGAGAGCAGTGATCTTCCCTACTGTACTATATGGCTGTGAGATATGGACAATGACAAAGAACATGGAGAAGATGATCAACGCATGCAAAATGCGGATATGGAGGAAGATGCAGAGAATATAATGGACAGAGAAGATGACAAACGAAGAGGTGCGCAGGAAGATTGGAGTTGAGAATGATGAGACGTTACAACAAACAGCGTTGAGAAGGAAGCTGGGGTTTTTCGGACATGTTATGCGATCAGATGGAATAGAAAAGGAAAAGATGCTGGCATGTGGAGGAGGAAGGAAGAAAAGAGGAGCCCAAGAAAAAAATGGATGGATGGGATACATGAAAAAACTGAAATGAGCCTAGAGGAATTAAGGGATGCAACTTCGGAAAGAAACAAAAATGGAGAGGATTGGTCATTGCGGTCGCTAGATTTCCAAGAAATGACAGCACAAGATGGGGATGACTAGTGTTAGGTGTTTCCCTGTTGCCTACCTCACGGACAGTTGTGGGTGAGCAACGTGTCCAAGGTGGTTATACGGTGCCTTGAGAAACCTGCACCTCTGCCCCGTCAGGTTACGTGGCGCAGAATGCTGCTACACCGGATGTCCAACTCGAAGCATATTTTTAGGCAGGCTGTGGGCAAGACAAATGAAGACCTATTGTACTGATAGTTCCAGTAGTTTTGGTAAAATAAAGTCCTAATATTCAGGAGTTGAAGTGTTGGAACCTTTTAAAACTGTTGTACTGTCATGTATTGGCACCTTGGTATGGATTTAAAATGTGCTCTGTAAATACTCAGACATGTTTTATCTCAGCTGACGCATTAATCTGTTGACTTTCAGATAATTTTGCATCATGTGACATTAACAATCGGAGTCGGAGTCAATCTGAGCCGGATATCTTCCTTTTGTGTTCTGAACAGTTGGTCTGATTCAATTATGTTTCCATGACTTGAAGGAAACATGAGCTTCAGACCTAAGCTTCTGATTGCAAGACTTTGTTTTGAACTGAAACAAACTGTTCTTATGAATTAGTTTTTAGAAACAAGAGATTATGATTGATCAGGTGACTTTCACAGTTTCCAAGTCATTGTGAAACAAATAAAAAACATTATGTCGCTTCAGAATGTCATTCAAAATCTTCCATGTGAAGCCTGAAGTTCACCGAGTTGGCTTTATTTGCTGACCTTTATGGTGATGGTGTCTGTTATACTGTCTTTCAAAAGTGTTACTTAGATGTTCATGTCAAAGTTCCATTTCCATGTGTTACTTTGTGCTACAGTTTTATGTGGCATTGCCTAATAATTATTACTATTCTGAAGGGCCATCCAAGTGTGGTGCTTTTTTGATGTGCTGTACCATTGTGCCTCTGTTGGTGCAAGGGTTCTACTCAGGTTGACATTCTTGAAGCTGTGTCTTAAAGTGGTGTGAATGCAAAGTGTCATTCATGGTATCATTTCAGAGTGTTGTCATTGATAACATTCTGTGGTGTCATTTTTGAATCTGTGTTTTAGGAAATTTTTATGTGAATGACTGAGCTGTGTGTCTTGTTTTACAGTTTCACCTTATTCGGGATATGTGGGTTGTTTTATTATTTTTTCTGCTAATGTTGTCTCTTGTATTATTATCGTTTTATTGTTGTTATTTCTGGACCCTGAGTTTTAATTGGTCCCCTTTGATTTAAATAATATATGGATAACTAATTCTTCTTCAATTAGCAGAGGCTGACTTCTCATGAGTAGGAAAGAAATTTAATAGTGTGGCTTGTTTAAATAATCTGGAATGACTTATCGCTGTTGCTGTCTGACTCAATGATGTTGCCATAAAAATAGTTGCATTAAAATACTTGATGGAACAAGAGTCAGATTGTTTTTCCCTAATGCACTGTGCTTAAAAGGCTTTGTAATTCTGTATGGAAAGAAGAAAATATGCATATATGTGAGGCCAGGGTCATAACTCATAGTTATTGAGATAAAGGCTGAAATAGGCAAAACGGGCCAAAAACACAGACAGCGTTTTATTGTATATTGTTACAAATAAATATGTCTTCTTTCAATAATTATATGAAATAAAAAAATTTTTATTCAAATATTTTATTGGAGAAAAATGACTTTTAATGCATGTGGTTTCAAGATTTGCATTGCTAAAATATGCATGTTTCCAGAGATGAACGACCTAGATTTCATACACTGACCTGACATAATTTGCAATGTAGCAAGCAGATTTTGATGCTGTGTGCTTTATTTCTTACAGAATATAGCCCTTTATTGGCCAGCAGAGTTGCAGAGTAATCAAGTAATGGTTGCTAAGATCATTGATAATATGAATATACTGAAACTTTGACTTCGATTTTCTCAGTTGTTAAGATTATACTAATGAAAGGGTCAAATGCGTATAACTTAAGTAAGATAAAAGCTGTTTCGATTCTGTGAAAAGTATTTTGAAGCAGACGTATCGCAGAATATGATTTTATAAAAAGAAGTCAAAACGACAAGTGATGGGTTTTGACCCCAGCCTCACATATCTGGAATGGATATTTTTATTTAGATGGTATTGACTGAGAATGTTCTTGTGTTTGTAAATGTGGATGGAATTTGCATTAGTTGAATATTAGCCACCTTTGACCATCTTAGCTAGTGGAAGACATGATGTGAAACAATGCTTCTTTAATAGGTTATTTGGAAAATAAATTGACTGAATGAATTGTAGATTCCCTGTAAAACTTATATCTGATTGTGATCTCAATAATTTCCAACTACCCTTATTATTTAATTTCTTGTTGGGCACAAACTCCTTGAAATATGATCTATTTATCTGTTGGTATGGGGAGACTTACAGGTGTCCGTTTTTATGCTAACCTTTAATCGCCAGCACAGATGTTACCAGTGATTTGCTAAATTTTAGCAATACTATACAATCAAAGGCTGATGAATGTCCTATATTAATTAATGACAAACCAAGCATTTATCATCTTGTTTGGAGATAACTTATTTTAAATGGGTGTTTAATAAGTAATCTTGCTGACATTGAAGGTCAAGTGGAGAATATAAACTACTATTGTCTTGAATGTATTTTATGTAGCCGCCTAATCCTGACTTTTTGCTTTTTATTAATTTTACATTGCTTGTGTCATTAAAAAGTAGTTTAGTATGTATGTGCACTGCGATACATGTAACAGATGTGCAAAACATTTGCCGAAAAGTGTGTTTGCAAAATTAACTTGTACAAAATTTATTTGTTGACATTCTTTTGTCTGTTAGAGGCATTTTATAGTCAGTTTAGTTTCAGCATGTACTATTTACAATATCATGTCCAACAGCATGTTCGTGCTCAGCCCAACAGCATGTCGCTAAATGATGAGCTCAGAGATGTCTTCCTAACAATTTTTAGCCAGGAGCATGAGGTAAATTTTGCCCCAACATATATTTTATTGTCTGTTCCACTTGTTTTTTATCTATGGCTGGCAGCACTGGGAGCATTAGTTAGTGCAGTAGATGGTTGAAGAGGTGCTACATAGTGCTTTGGACACAAAATGAATATAATAATTTTATGTTCTGATACTAAAATCATTTTGAACTTCAAGAAATCTTAATCTAACTGTTTGAACCAAACAGTTTTATGGATAACAATGCAGAAACCCTAATAATGCTCAGTTGCTTAACTGGCAGACTTTTTGTAATCATATAATTAACACTTCATAATTACTAAAAAGTAAATTTCATAAGAAGATACAAAATCAGAAGATTTATTGTTTAAAGTTATATGGTTCATTTATTTATTCATTCATTACGAGAATTTGTGTATAGTGCCTCTTCAAGGTGACTACTCAGAGGCGCTCCCAACCCTAGCGAGTACAAATAAAACAGTGTTAAGATGAGAGAGGAATGCGTGAGAAGGGATTCTAGGAAGGGAGCAGAGTGTCAAAGGGAGGCCATTCCAAATTGAGGGCCTACCACTGAGTTTCAAGGTTCTGTCTGGTGTGGTGGGAGCATGAGGAACACAGGAGAACTTGTTCAACCGATCAGAGGGACTGTGTACCCTGAGCGCTAGATCCTAAGCAGAACCTGCATGATAAAATAAAAGATACTGTCTAAATATACGAGATGCATAGATATATGTACAATTATTGCATGGATAGCTTTTCTAAAGGTAGATTTGTCATGAGGGTATATTTAGCTCAGGAAACAAGAGCAATCCCATAAACTGTCACATTTATTGTCAACAAATTGTTATCTGATTTTCAATTTCAAATGACAAATGTGCACAAACACAGATTTAAATACCACCAGCTTTAAAAGCAAAAGCCCGCATTTACTGATTTCATGCTGCTCGCTCTGTTCATCCAGATCCATTAAATGCCATATTTATGTCTGATTATATTACACTACCTCAATGTAATTCGATTGAAACATGCTTGTAATCACAGTCGAAGAGATACGTGATGTATGAAAGCCAAAAATGTCTGAGGTAAGAATGTTGTTGAGCATCGCATATATAATATGGCACTTGATATTACGTCGTCTTCGCTTTCTATGTTGTACAACTCAACACTGACTGTCTTAAAATACCACACCAAATAACATTGCTATTTTCGTACGGACTACCCGAATCTATTCTACGAATGCTCTTGGGTTCATGACCTCGACATGAATCTTAATTCAAGGTTGATTTTGGAATCTCATAACCAAGGTTAGTCAATCCTGTTACTTTTAACTTCAACCTGTTTTTAGTTGGTCTCTAACGATAGAGATTCTGTTCATGATCTTGTCTGATCCTCTTACCTTGATTGTTGCAATGCAACTCTCGGTTATCTTCCTCATCGCCCTAGTGACTTTACATCAGTTCTGCATGCTGTTACGTTCCTATCGTTCATCCGCTTCCACAGAGGTCTCTGTTTATAGACCAATCGTCTTCAAAATTATACTAGTTGTCTTTTTCAACTTGAATCCACTAAAAGTACTGAGTGCTTTGTAAACAAGTAGGCTTACTAATCTACGTTTCTGACTTAAACATTCCACTTAAACTTATAGGAACTTTAATCCTCTGGCCAATATTCGGATTTGGTTATGCTGCCTTGTTGTAGGCCTATGCTTTTTCTCTTCTAAGGAACTCTTATACAAGCAGCTGCTAGCGTTGGCCTATAGAGACAGACCTTTCTCTCGCTTCATTCTCCAAAACGAGTGAATATTTATCCTTCCCGGCTACCATTGCATTTGTGATTAGCTCATATAAGTGAGTGCGACAGGCCTATAGGTATCTGTTTAATTATAAAAGTAATGTGCTATAACAATGTGCCATGTGTCTTGGCACTATTGCTTCACCTTTCTGGTGCAAAGTAACTCTCGTTGAAAACGCATACTGTAGGCCTATGTTCTATGATAGACCTATAATGAATTTTGCTCCTGTACGTGCATGGCGCTTTCAACCCACTGCTGGCATCTATATCTCACACTCGAACTTCATTACAGACTTGAACATAACAAAATCGATCAAGTGAAGGCTATTATGCACGAGAATAGACAATTGTCTGAGAGCAATCGAAAAGGTATGCACAACGAATTCAGTCTTTCATGTTATATGCAAAACTAACGTGAAAACCAGAATACTTGATAACGTGCGTAAAGTAGGTTAACTCTTATAGTCGATAAAAGGTACATGAACACAATAAAGTTACACATGTGAAAGAGCAGAATTCAAGCGCCAATACTTTACTGCCTTTGCTTACCTGAAATCAGCTTCATTAGCGTAGCCTACATTCTAAGTGAATATACTGGTTGACATTTTCTTTTCTGAAGTCAGTTTGAGCACATGTTCAGAGAATATGCAATTCACATTTTCTTTACATAATTATAATAATGGTGTTCAGTCTTTTCTTTAAGATGAGGTTTAACCACAAATAACTGTTTTTGTTCTGATCTCTAAGCACCGTACATTTTCTACCGTTACCACGAACTCTTAAGCCGCGCTACCATCCCTGGCAGTCATGAGAGTTCGGAGAAAATGGGGACACAGCTGCTGGGCTCCTTGCCAATAGCTATTGACTCAAAACTGATCTACCATTAACTTATAATAAACGTAACCGGTCTGACATCGGCATGTATACGCCCTAATGGTGCATCGATGATTGAACAATGGTGTTCAGAACGAAAAAAGTGAACGAGTTGAACATTACCTCAGTCGCAACAAACGAACAACAGAAAGTGTCTGAAGTGTAAACATGATAGTAAAAATCCAACAAGTGGTCAACTCTGCCTCACAGAAAACACATGCTTGACAGCTAATTGTCAATGTTTCATGATGCACAATTAAGCATTTTAATTCAGGACGCTAAAGGAAAAGACTAACGCATGAGCAGATTTAAATGCCCTAAGCAGTTCCTTAATTAAGTTGGATAATGCAGAGAATAATAATAGTCTGTGTCATAAAAATCTTGCACGACATTATTGACATATCTTACAATACAGACCACCGGTATGATAATACTTGATACAACTAGAGGTTTTTACTTCTGCAAAATATTGTCACTCAAAAATCAAAATGTCTGATTGCAAAACACCTTAAAAATATCGGCCGATCCCTAAAATGTTCACATTAAGACTTTCTACCACATTGTAATGAACAACAGTTTGACGATTACACATAATACACTGCTCAAAACGTTTTAAAAATAACTTAAAACTTTAAAGAAAGAAATAAGTAGGCCTACTTTATACGAGTTTTTACAATTCTAAGCGAAGTAGCTATGTCAAAATTGTGGTAGGCCTACTCCTATCAGACGATTATAATTTTTGTAACACACTTTAAATGCAGTTTTTGAGCAGTGCAGGTAGATTGGTTGCAGGTTAGTTATTTTCTATAAATAGGCCGAGGTAAAAGACTTCAATAAAAAATTAGATATTTCGCGGCATAAATTAAGCTATAGTGAATTATAGTCCTATCTAGAAGTGATGGATAAGACTGACATGGCTGACACATCTAAGTTTCTAAACACCGGACTGGTTACGATTTTAATTGTTTGATTGCGCTGTTGGGGGTAGGCGCTGCACTGAATACATTGAATAGGTAGGTTTACTACAAGCAGCACTAAGCCTCGTTAGCACATAGCATGATTATGCAAGGGCATACTGAAGAGCAGCAAGGCAAGTGTCGGTCAACTGGGCGATTCATCATTCCGATCTTATACAACACATTCCTCAGAAGTCTTCAATGAGATTCACTAAAATCATTGGAAGTGGGCATCGTTCAGAACCTTAGGGCGGCTAATGATGGTCCATACCAGTATTCCCATTAGAGAGCCCATATCTATACGGCCTATAGTACCCATATTTTCGTGCAGAGCCCATGTGGGTCCGATTTCATGCCCATGGAATGCTGGAGGGGTTACCCTTCACTTTTCTAACCTCGCCGAACCGCTGACTTGATTGAGTGCGTGCAAGCGATGACCAAGATGACCAATTAGCCCATTTGGCTACTTGGGTATACACTATACACTATACATGCCACTGTTTATATGAGCCTTGTTTAATTTGTCAGCAGTTTGTGTATTCGAAACTGGCTGGGTCTTTAGCCAAGTTAGTACGACTGTTCAGTCGCTCGTTCCTCCACTAACGTCTCCTCCGTCTAGTAAAGAAACGAACAATGTACTTCGATTAGTTAGGCCAATAATAAACGCCATATTATAATAACATTATTATAATTACCTTCCTTGCTGGTATACTTATCATCTCCTCCGCTCCTAACATTGTCTTAAGATATACAAAGCGGGATCCTGCACCAACACTTTTTCATGCAGGAGCTTATTGATGACCCGATTGACCTCCTTCCATTCTTTAGGGCCTATAGATGGTCTTGTTAAACTTCTCGTTCCCTGACGTGTGCCTGCCGATCTGCTTATCAGAAAAGATCAGTTCTTCAACCAGTGTTGAAGCGCAATGGCGGGGCTTGAGCGATTCAGCTATAATTATATATCTATCATCTACCGCTCAATAATGTAACTTTCTTTGTAAGGAGCCGTCCATAAATGACGTGACGCAAATATTGGACGTCGTCACAAATGTCATGACCCCTCAAATATGACGTCACAAAGTTCTTACCCCGAAAAACCAGATGTCCAGAATGTTCGGCCTATATGCAATTTTTAAAAAAATAATCAAAAAGTAATTATAACAATAAAAATACTTGAAACTATAGACTACTGTGGGCATAAAACGAAGAAAAATGGAGAAAGTAAAGGCCTAATTGTTATGGGCTATAGGCCCCTACTCATTATGAATTCCACAAGATGAAAAGCTCTGGTAGCATCATTACATTTATACAGAAAAATGCTTAATAACAATAACTTGAAACAATCGAAACATTTTACTTCTCCATTCTCCCACGTAAAAATGCTCCTTCATGAAATAAATAGGGAGAGCTTGGACCTCATCATCCTGTTCAATGGATATTCCAATCAGATCCAGCTCTTCTTCGTCTATCCAATCCACACACTCTCTTTTCCTTATTTGCGATTATAACCATAAATCACAGTGCCGACGTACAGCGATCCTCTGTAGCCTAGTGCGTTTTTGATAAATAATTCTTTCCTGCTTGTGTGTTTCACTTGCAAAACCCCAAAATTGACACTGAGCGTAAAACGAAATAATCCACAAATTAAGAATGCAGAAATCATAATTAACTAGTGTAGTTATATCGTGGTTATAATGCCTGTTATTTAAGTGGCGCTTATTTGAGTGAAATTTGTTAATTAAATTACTCATCTTGATGTTCGATGTGGTGGTTTGATGTGATGATGTCACGTCACAGTTTGTCGACCCCTCCCCTCGTCACAAATCGTTACAAGTGTGCGACCCCTCCACCCTAGGCGCCTGACGACATTTTTGGGTGGTCCTTAACTGCTGTCGCTGTAAATCAATTAATTGCCCATTTGGACTATGGCCAGATAAGTCTCTCAGTTCTGTCTTTGACCCTGAAAGCCATTCCATCCTCCTGCAGCGTCTTTCCATTTCCTTTGGATTGGTTGGCCAGCCTCTCGAATGGCTCCTATTACTCCTGATATTATATCTGAACGCACTAGCTGTGTGGTTATTGGTTCGTCCAAGTGGCCTGGTGGCCATGGACTGCCGCCCCGTTTGATGTGCCCATGGTTCTGTCCGAGGTCCTCTTATATTTATCTATACCGGCAGCCTTGATGTCCGCCCTATGCTTGGGACCTTTGCACCAACTTTGCGGATGATTTGCAATACACGGGACCGCGCCAAACATCGATATCCGTCCCATGAGGATGATCTTGAATGTGACCCCGTCCTCAACTGGAAGACTGTGAAAGCCGGTGAAATGTGTTGCGCCTGTAGGCCTAGCTTGAAATATTCGAGAATTTTGGCAGTTTAATTAGCGACCACTCATTGAGGCGAAACATTTCGTCACTACATATATATAATATATAATATATAAACAATATGATTGACCTGAGTCGAATTGACAAACACTCGTGGAGCCGTTTGACCTATCTTTATCCAACGTTGACATATTGATGGCATCAGTGGCGTAGCGCCATGAAACGAAGTGGAGCAATTGCTCCATGGCGCCAAGGGCTGAGGGGCGCCTCCTCGGCCGATGTAAAATTATTTTTTTTATAATTGCACAAATTTATCCTAAATAGGACGTTACTCATATTCAGATCAGTTGCTCGGCTGCTGCGTATAAACGTAGTAATTAATCGTAATCGTAACCGTAATCAAGCAAGCATCAATTCCGGTTAAGGGAGCAAGAGAGAGGCCAGGAAACGTCGATGTCTGGCTTCTTCGGAATTGAAAGTAGACTAAAATTTGGAGGGGCCACTGGGAACTACCGACTAGGTTTGGGGACGAAGGTCCCTCAAGGACAGGACCTCTGTAGATCCGCCATTGGGTAGGCTACACGTGAAGCTGTTTCGGCTTAGAGAACAAAATAATAATTGTTTGACTCACTGTTGGGTCTCCAGTCTCTCCACTGATCCGAAATCCAGGACAGTTGTTCGATTCGTCCGCTTCTGGTTCCGCTCTCTTCCTGCGTTCAGTTGTCTGAGTCTGAGCGAACCCGTGACCTTCAAGCGACATGTCCGACTTCAAGGACAGTTCGTCCATCGATTCGGCCAAGTCCTGACCCCTTTCTTGTACGGGAAGTACAAGCTCAGGTTCCGGATCAACATATCCAAAGCAGAGGTAACCATCGTTGATCCAGCTGATGACGTTGCGTTCGATCCGGGTCACGCCCTCCAACTTCTGCGCTGGTTCCGTGTTTGGTCTGTCCTAGATAGCAAAGAGAGAGACGACGATCGAGTCAGACGACCACGACGATGACGTAGCCTATTCAGCTAATCACCAACGCATACTCTCGAGTTCAATCCTATCTATAATAATTAATATATTCTACAGCGGAGATATCATAATGCATAGGACATAAGTCAACGGACGACTCTCCATTTGAAACGGTATAGTTCAGAATCATAATGGATCAGGGTGGCGCTATATAAGTGCTCCATTACATTACATTCGACTGTCTGATAACGGATTAAAATCGGCAACATGGGTATTTTCATTCCAAACTCGGACGTTTAGCCGGCAAAATATTCTTTCTCAGAACTTTTGGTGCCGGTGTAGTAGGCTAAATACAATCCCCCTTTTGAACACTCCCGAGTCAATTTATCCTAAGATAAATTTACCCCGGAGTTAATTCTTCCTATAGGAATAATTGAGTAGTGGAGTGCATTGTACCTAGGACATACACACTCCCGTTGGTGAGTAGACACTCCTGTGGAGTTAATTCTTCCTAGGATCAATTGACTCCCATATCTAATGCAATAGGGGAGTTAATTCTACCGAGGACAAACTGACTCCCAAGGAGTTAATTCTTCGTAGAATAAATTGACTCCCATACCGAATGGAATTGGGGAATTGATACTGTTATTATTGTTGTTGTTATTGTAATTGCTATTGTAGTTATTGCTAATACTATTGTTGTTGTTATTGTTATCGTAATCGATATTGTTATCGTTAGTGTTATTGGTATTATTATTGACATTGTTATTGCTTATGCTATTGTTTTTGTTGTTATCGTCATTGTTATTGTTGTTATTGCTATTGTTGTCATTGCTATTGTTGTTAATGTTGTTATTGTTGTTATTATTGTCACTGTTACTATTGTTGTTGTTATTGTAATTGTTATTGTTGCTTTTGCTAATGCTACTGTTGTTGTTGTTATCATCGTTATCATTATTGTTATTGTTAGTGTTAGCGTTATTGGTATTGTTACTGATATTGTTATTTTTATGCTATTGCTTTTGTTGTTACTGTCATTTTTACTGTTGTTATTGTTATTGCTATTGTTATTGTTATTGCTATTGTTGTTGTTATTGCTATTTTTGTTATTGGTATTGCTATTGTCGTCATTGTTATTGTAAACGTTGTTATTGTCATTGTCATTTCCGGTATTGTTATTGTAATTGTTATTGTTGATATTGCTATTGCTGGTATTGCTATCGTTATCGTTATTGCTGCTGTCATTGTTATTGTTGTGGTTATTGTCATTGTCATTATAATTTTTATTTCCATTGTCACTGTCATCGTTCTTGTTATTTTTTATTGTTATTGTTGTTATTATTATTATTATATTTACTATTAATATTATTATTGTTGTTGTTGTTGTTGTCGATTTGTCCTAGGAAGAATTAATTCCCCTACTGTATTTGGCATTTGAGTCAATTTTCCCTGGGAGGAATTAACTCCCTAGTAGTCGGTTTGTCCTAGATGGAATTAACTCCCCTATTGCATTATATATGTGGATCAATTTATCCTAGGAAGAATTAACTCCCCCGGGAGTCAGTTTGTCCTAGGTAGAATTAACTCCACGGGAGTCAATTTATGCTAGGAAGAAATAACTCCCCTATTGCATTAGGTTTGAGAGTCAATTTGTCCTGGGAAGAATTAACTCCCCAGGAGTCAGTTTGTCCTAGTTTGAATAAACTCCCCGGGAGTGTTTATTCGCAGGGGGGAGTATTTTTATCCTAGGAACAATTAACTCCAGAGTCAATATATCCTAGGTACAATACACTCCGGGAGTTAATTTATACGGGGAGTTAATTTAGCCTCCTCCACCGGCCCATAGTATATAGATTACAAAGAAATAACCTTTTAATATAGTGTGCCTATCGCAGTTAATTATTTATGGTTTGTTTCAATTTAAGAAATTAAAGTACGACCGAAAATGCATCGGCTTTCCTTAAACCTAACACCAAGCAAAAAATTATGCAAATATAATGAGTGACAGTCTTAGATTTAAGATGATCCGGAGAGGTCACAGCCAAAATATTCTTTAACCTTTGTAAACCAAGCAATCCAGCCAAGTTATGTGTCCGTCGAACTGCTTCAACTTGAAGCGAACAGGAAGTAAAGAACCGAATGGCCTTTCTGTATGCATGGGTAATCAACACGTGCATAAATGAATCACACAACCGCATTAGAGTTCAATTATCACGGTCGTATAGACCTACGAAGTGAGTAGGTTTACACGTATAGACCTACGAAGTGAGTAGGTTTACACGTATAGCCTAGACCTACGAAGTGTGTAGGTTTACACGTATAGACCTACGAAGTGAGTAGGTTTACACGTATTGACCTACGAAGTGAGTAGGCTTACACGTATAGCCTAGACCTACGAAGTGAGTAGGTTTACACGTATAGACCTACGAAGTGAGTAGGTTTACACGTATTGACCTACGAAGTGAGTAGGCTTACACGTATAGCCTAGACCTACGAAGTGAGTAGGTTTACATGTATAGCCTAGACCTACGAAGTGAGTAGGTTTACACGTATAGCCTAGACCTACGAAGTGAGTAGGTTTACACGTATAGCCTAGACCTACGAAGTGAGTAGGTTTACACGTATAGCCTAGACCTACGAAGTGAGTAGATTTACACGTATAGCCTAGACCTACGAAGTGAGTAGGTTTACACGTATAGCCTAGACCTACGAAGTGAGTAGGTTTACACGTATAGCCTAGACCTACGAAGTGAGTAGGTTTACACGTATAGCCTAGACCTACGAAGTGAGTAGGTTTACTGATACATTAGGCCTATATTAAAGTTTTCCTAATTCCTACTACTAAGTTTTAACATCTGCGTCATTCGAGTCAGATACATTATAGTACTACGTCACAATTTTCTGTCTCTGGACAATCACGTAGCGCCTTTCCTTCTATCAGATGGGCAAAAGTTAGACTTTACGGCTCCGTTAAGTACAAGGACCAAGGACCAAACACCCCATGAATAAATTCGGTCTCTGCCCTCTCAATTTGCACACAGCTGTGAGACCTTCGCGTTGATCCACGCGTCATTGTGAACCTGACCTGATCGTCCTAACTGATTTTGTTTTGCCTGAGCGTCTGTGAATAGCCTCGTTTCGACTATTTAGCCGTTTGTGGGAGCTGAATAAACCTTAAGATTACGATCACCATAGAAATGTAATATTAATATATTATAATGGCATTTCAAGGCATACCGATGTGTTGGTGTAGAACATGTGAATGTCGACTTGCACGGCCTATAAAAAGCAATCACTTTCCATAATGTCAGATGCTATAACTGAGAAGACGGTTAAGACTCTATGGATACGATAAAAATATCAATTTAACCAATAAACACAGGTTATACATAACCCTCGTCAGCCAGGAAGACAACAGCAAACGACGAAAAACCAACACAGAAGTCAAGAAACAGCTGACGGTCTTATCACAAAATTCACCATCCATTGAACATAGCAGAACAAAGAGATACTTCCAAAGCTCCAAAGAAGGATATCCAAGTAGATAATCCCATATACACCATAGACCACAACAGTAAAGAGAGGATAGGTATGGGCCTAAGGCACGTGTACCCAGCAACATGTTTAGCGGTAAAGTTACACAGTAGATCCCAACACCAGCATCAACAGTTTCAACACCAACACCACCACTGCCCACCACTGAATCGACTGCTGCTTCTTCAATTATTATTGTTGTTGTTTTTCGTATGTTTAACCTGATTATTTTCCTTATCGTGTATCATGATATAGAGCGACACGTGATTATATATATATATATATATATATATATTGCGTCTTAGTTACACAGTCATTACAGCCAGCCATGGGCTGTCGCTAGCTCGATCAGCCACATGAATGCATTTGGTTAATTCGATGAGCAGTGTTAAGTCCTACCTTGAAGTTCTTAGCAGGCGAACTCCAGGTGACGTCACCATGGTCGCCCTCTGTCGATCGAACCAAACAAAGATTAAGGATCTTCTGCCTTTGAGTCATTCTGAGGCCTTGAGTGCGATTGACGATCGGACGAATGACGTCGAGCAAAGACTTTCCACCCGGAACGTTTTTCGTATGTCTAACCTTCTGATTATTTTCCCTATCGTGTATCATGATATAGAGCGTCACGTGATCTATTTATAAAGCAGAACATCTGAGTCTCATCAGTCAACGAATGCTAATCTCAGAAGGTAAGAGTAGGGGAGTAGAGGGACTTAGTCGTGGTTCGAATGGCTTTGTACAGCTATTCTGTTTCTTTAGGTGAATATCGTACACTGAAAGAAGCGTACCAGATGAAATTCGGACTACAGTAAGTGATGCAAGCTGTGGCGTCTCTAAAGGAGGGGGGCGGAAGGAGCGAGTCCCCACCTACCGAGTCGGTGCCCTTCTTTGGTGGCAGGAAGTAAGTGAAGAGCTTATATATATATTTATATATATATATATCGACTGATTGTTAGACTGCTAGCACTTTGCACTGTCAATCGTGCCTTATATATACAAGTTAGTGTTACTCTTTTCCTGTTACTGGCATCTTCCAGGGGCGTCAATTCCACCTGAGTGATGGAAGCAAATCCCAATCCCAAGTATCAATCAGGAAGGCAAGATATTCGCCCTAAGACGCAAAAGAGCCCCTCCTGAAATTGGAGGCATTTTCCTCCTAACCCCCACCCCTATCTGGACGCCTCTGGTATCTTCGTTAACAATCGAAACCGGAGACAGCGATTAAAGCCATAAACAAAGCAATAAGTTAACGAAGGGACGCAATTGATGTAACTTAGCGATTTGAGGACTTAACCGTCGTTGTGGCAGCGACTCCGTGGAGTAGGCCTATACTATTCACTTAGAAGTGTTGGTTTACAGCGATATTGCTGTTAGGCTTCAATTTTGATCACAAGGCTAAACAGTTCGTTCATATTCCCATCTAAATATAGGTTGGTGAGCCCAACAGGACTTCTGATCCCTTCCAGCAAGTTTTTTGTCAAACATGGTTCTGCCCCGTGCAAATAATATTTTGCTAAAAGTGAGGGGCTGAGCGAGTGAGCAAGCCATTCAGTCAGTGTTTGTTAGTCAACCAATCAAATCAATTAACCAATCACAGTTATAAATGAATGATTTGGAAAGATATCGAAATATGTGAACGAATAATATTCCTACCAAGCAAGGCTTTATCGAGTATAGCTCGAGTATCAGAGAGTTCCATCTTATCCAGCTTGTCTTTCAGCACCCAGATCTTGCTGCCCGGTTTCTCCATCCAGACGTTTAGCACCTCCAATCCCATATACTGAACACCCTCCTTGTTTAGCACAGCGTCCATCTCGGCTAACTGCAGTAGTTGACTTGCTAAGACCCTTGACTTGTTCTGAGGGATCGACTGACCCAGCTTGATGTGTGTGTCGTAGTTATTCTGCGAGATGATCTTATAGCGCTCCTCGTCAGAGATCATGTACTTGTCATCGCTCGAGTCTGGCGCCGGTTCACGGTTTATGGATGTTGACTTGGCCATTGAGGCGTAAAAGATTCTTGTCAACGGGAATTGCGGACTTCCGATCGTCAAAGAGTCAGATAATGGACTCGTCCTCCGTTGGAGTTATCAGGAGAGTGCTAGAACGCTGCAAGATATCAGTACGGAAAGTTTAGATTACGATACGAGTAATATGGTAGGCCTGCATGCAATACTGGAAGAAAGAGGACAAACGATAACACTATCTCTAACACGAACCATAACAATTCAACTGAGTTCAGTTTTTAATTAATGATGTCTTTTACTCAGACACCAGTGACAACAGCTGTGCGTATCGCTGTCGTTCAACAGGGCTGCCAATTGGAGCGTAGGCCTACCGCTACAAACAGGATTACGCTTTTACCATAAGCACATTTCAGGCGGTTTTGCAATATATATTATAGATAAGATAGGCTTATTTACATAACTTAATTTTATGGCATATTTCTGACAAACAAGCGACAAAGAAATAGATTCAACATGTGAAAAATTGCGAGAAAACAGTGGTATTCGAACATTTAATAGGCGATATCATTTTCATAGCCTTTATAAACTGAAAAATATTTTGTTAAGTCAGACGAAAGATTGATGCATGACGAACGTCATCTCGTGTAGGCCGCAAATTTGACTAATAATGAATAATAATAATGACTTGCAAATATTGTTTACGCGGTCAATTAGAGATGTGGCACGGTGTCACAATTATTCAACCCTGTCTCTCACTGGCCATGCTAGCAAAGCTTAAGTTACGAGTAGCGCCAGCCAGTTCAATAAATGAATCACCAAGTTTCAAATGCCCAAGCAGATCAAGTTATTAAGTGGCTGTGGAGTTTCCACTAGCAGAAATTCGGTCATCAACGGATCACGGAGTTAATTGGCAGCCTTCCAAGAATGTACCTCATAAAAACTCCGGCAAAACACCACAGATGAGTCACACAGGATAGATTTGCTAAGTGGAATGTAAATCTGAGTTGCATCAGCATAGAAACGAAATTCCAGCGAATAATTATGCAGCAATGGTCTTAGAGTAGTGTTGTGCATAGTGTAAACAAGTGGGGATCAAGTGCAGAACTCTGATATAGGTATATACATATATATAATATATACATATATATAATATATACATATATATAATATATACATATATAATATATATATATATCCTAATTCAGCAAACTCGCAAGTAGTTGTTGTGACCACAAGATCATCGATTTCTTTAAATTTAATGTCCTGAGCCATGTAACGGAATACCAATTTTGGCAGAAAATAATCTGTGAACTTTATTTTTGTAAAGTAATTTATAAAAACATTTCGGAAAAGGAGTTTGGAAGTGCATTTTGAATTCTCCAAAGTGCATGTAGGCTACAATTTAAATCAATTTTGAAATATTTTTACAAAATATTTTCCAAAGTATTTTCTAGAATTCGATTTTCAAAATTACTCTCGTGCCCAGCACATCACTGCACTGCAATATACGATAAATATCACTTCAACTTAGGCCAAATGATTCGTAACCCTAATAATCAATCGATACTATGACATGCAAGCCAACCTACATGAACTTCGATGATTAGGCTAATTCCGTTCAGTTACATGACATTGCAATAAATTGTATTGAATTGCATTACATTACGTGACATCGCATTGCATTACACTGCATTGCACTAGCCTGCATCACATTACATCACATCACATTGCGTTACATTCTAATCTAGCTCCGGTGAATAAGATGGTCTCCATGACGTGGCTTTTGTGGGCGCTGAGAAATTTCCGAGGATTTACATTACATTACATTGCATTAATCACGACCTTCAGATTTGAACTTATATATGACGCCATATTTAGTTCTATTAGTAGACTACAATGTACTACAATGCAATAAGTACATCACAATTACTACTTGAATATTGCACTACCGCTACTATTACACATTTTACGCTACTGCAGTTCCTACAACAGCTTTCTTTATAAATAGAGGTCTACTACAACCAACCACCACAAATACTTCTATAATCGCTTACCATCAGATTGTAGCATAGGCTTATAGGCTTCTGCACTCGAAGAGTGACACCAGTCTCGTTTTAAATGGTTAAACTGAAGGAATAAACTTATGTTCGAAAACCTTCTTCTTTTTATTTGTCAATCAAGGATTTGCATGTACAGAAGTACAAAAATAGCACAGCCAGTGTTATTATTTCTATGAATACAATTGTTTCATGGACATTCGTGTACACTGGCTCGCTGGCAGCGATCGTTTTTGTTGCTGTTTAGCACACGGGATGGGCTGTCATAACTAGAGTGGTATTAAAATTAAAACAAACACTGGACAAATAAGCGATATCGAGCCTTTATTTTCCGTTTTGGGCTTTTCCAAGCAAAATTTATCTAAGTGTCTCTTTTGTCATTTACGCGTAATACATTTCCAAGAAATAGAAACTAAAGGAAGAAATCTGCGCACTATGTATGCCGACGTAGGCGGTAGTATCCAGCAGGCCAATAGTGTCGAGATTGTACGCTATATTGATAGTATATAGAAAGTGTATATATATATATATAAAACAGTATAGTATATCGATGGTATATAAGTGACATCTCGTGACAGACAGTCACGAAGTCGTCTATTTGTAGAATCTTAGAGTAACCGCACAGAATAACTTCCTTATTCTGTAGCCAACATTAATGACCTTTAGCCTAGCATGTCTTCTATGCGGATACTTCAAACTATAGCAGAAGCAAGGTGTTAACGTCTAAACTCTATACAAATGTATTGAAATGCACATTCAGAGAGAATACGCGCAATAGTAATAATAAACTGCGAATATAATAATGCGCAATTAAATAGGCACAGGGCACCAGATTGTTGACTAGCGCAGCATTTTATCAGAGAGAGTTTCATAATGCTAGTCAAAAGGAGGTCGGTTTAAACCCGGTTTAAGAGATTCGTATCAAGAGAGGAGGAGGCAGAGCATAATATTATGAAGAGGAAGGCATCGTTTTGGCCGAGAATGAATGAAAGGCTCAGAATCAGATGTGTCAGAGAAGGAATTCTTGACAAGAGAAATTAGACTTACTTGTATGCATTATGCAGTCATACATGTGCATACAACACATATTCGCGCATACATACATAAATACACACATACATACAGACATACAGACGTAAATACATACATACATACACACATGCATACAGGCATACATACATACATATACATGCATACAGTGTACATACGTATGCATGCATACATACATACATACATACAGACGTAAATACATACATACATACACATACATACATACATACATACACACATACATACATACACACATGCATACATACATACATACATACATACATATATACATACATACATATATACATACAGACATACAGACGTAAATACATACATACATACACACATACATACATACATACACACATGCATACATACATACATACATATATACATACATGCATACATGCATACATACATCGTCATGCATACACACATTCATATATGTACATACAACAAACATACATAAATACAAACACGCATAGCCTATATGAATGCATATAGATATATTCATACATGTATACATACGTATGTACATACAAAATACATACATCTTGCATACATGTACGTGCCGGAATTATTCATGACATATATGTAGGCTGCCATGTGCGTCATTAGTAAAGCTCTCAATGTTCTCTCTATGCCACCTAAGTTCTGCCTCATATATTTTTGCATGAGTATGGCCATCGACGTCCTTCCATAATTTACAACTTCAACCGACCTCCAACCGAGTTTTTCCTTTTGCACTAAGAACGATTTGAAAATAGAAAACAAAAGTCTGTCACGAGCAGAGCTTCAGCGCGTTAGTCAGTGAAATATGTCAACTACAATAAACCATCCTCTGCTTTGTTTCTCTTTCTCGCTCTTCTCTCTCCTTCCACAACTCATCCTCCCTACCAAAATTTAATTCTTCTGCACAATCTCTCCTCTTTTCCCTTTCCCATGCCTCCTACACACCATCTCTTGTAATAGCTTCCTCTCGCTCTTCTTATGCCATGCATTCCATCTTTGCCCGTCTCCGGTTGAACTCCACTAAAGTCTCCTATTCATGCCTATCCTACGTTCACATTTTCCATTGAGAGCCCTCTGTCATGAATCGCTCTAAGAGGTGCTATCTGAATCCACAATCACAACTCAAATTACAAAGTGCAAATGAGAATGCCATTTTTCCCTTCGTTTGCCATACTTTCTTGTTATCCACTTTCCCTCTCTGTTTCAATCCTCTAAAAGCCCCTCGCCCTTCTATCTCCTGTCCTTAGTCTTCCTCTCTTTCGACTCATACTCTCTCAGTCTTCCATCCTTCAATCAATTTTTTCTCTTATTTATCGGTCTCTTCCGTTACTGTTTTCTCTGCTTCAATCTTCGCCTATCTCTGTTTCTGCGTCTGTCTGTCTCTGTGCTTGTTTCTATGTCTCTCTCTCTTTCTCTCTGTCTGTCTCTCTCTATGTCTCTCTTTCTCTTTCTCTCTCTGTCTATCTGTCTCTCTATGTCTCTCTCTCTTTCTCTCTGTCTGTCTCTCTCTATGTCTCTCTTTCTCTTTCTCTCTCTCTGTGTCTCTCTCTCTTTCTCTCTCTGTCTATCTGTCTCTCTGTCGCTGTCTCTGTCTCTCTCACTCTGTCTCTCTGTCTCTGTCTGTCTGTCTGTCTCTCTCTCTCTCTCTCTCTCACTTAAGTAGAATCTTCTGCTGTTTTTATTCCCTGGGCTTTTGAAAGCAACTGCCAAAGATATTCTTTTTATTACTCCACCTTACCCTTACCGTACAATGCTCTGGATCGAATCCTTACCAAATAAACGATGTTGTTTGCAGATTCTATTTTGCATTTATGGACATATCATAAACTGCCAGGACCATTGAAGACGACCAACATGATTAAATCCATGCATAGAACAAAGTAAGCCTACCTCTATATCTATACTGCCTGCTCATTAAGTACAAAAAAGATATTTGTCTCTCTATTGAAGCCTGTTGTAGCGAAGAATAGTGGCTGTTATTACAGCTGTTAAACACCGATAAGTCGCATGCAAATTAAACATGCAGATGTCTCTTTTAGGCCGAAAGAGAATTCGAGCCACAGTTTCAATAAATTTCATATTAAGTGATCTTAGTTTTTACCTTAAATGTATATAGCCAACTAGCATGCAGTCCGGCTATGCATTTGCACAGTTTTAGAGTTATTGACTCGAAACCTTAGCCGTTGGCTCAGGGAGCACCTGGGACACCCAGTAGAGGGGGTTGGTGAATCCCGCGGCCGCCGTCTTCCTGCTCTCCAGGGCCAAAACCTTGTATCAACCTGTGCGGCGTCGGGTTCCCCAGCTAGTGGATGCACATAAATACACGAGGAACCAGTCAACAGTGGGCCCTATAATATGTTACACCTGAAGAGTAACAGCAGGAGTATCATTAATGCTGAGGCAATAAAAATGGAGGCATGATTGTCATTGTTAATGTCAATCGAAAAAATAATACTAAGTGACAGTGAATACTAATACTAATGTATATTGGCCGAATTAATCTGATGCCACGGGTCAGATATTCGATCATCCGCTTAGAATATTATCTGCAGATTGTTGGTTCATCGTGTGTCATCCTGCTCACATTTCATGAATACTCGAGCAGTTATATAACGCTTTGTAGTTCATATTATGAACTGTTGGCCAAATGCATTCAGACATAGCCTAGTCCTACAAAATCTACTAAACTTCCAGCTTATGCCTACGAAAACAGAAGCTTAGACAGCTTTAAGAAAGCTTTTCAATATGACGAACTCACCTGTCATAATCATGTCCAATGCCAACATGCTGAAGTTTTCAGCTCACGAGAAACTCAGATGCATGTAGGACCTAGCAGACGCAATACATCTGAATAAGAAAGGCAAAGTTTATATGGAATTGCTTCCGGGTTTCGAAGACCAAAGTCATGTGCTAGTTAGACAGCCGCAGCATAGGACAGAGGCATAACATGGAGGCATAATCGTCATGAGTAGACATGTTGACAACCGTATATATACGCGTCCGCATATATAGAATAGGAATAGAATAATAGCAGATCCAAAGTTACAAGGTCTATATTGTGCTGGGCCTACCTATTTTACGTTCTACTTGCCAATCACTGGCTGATGGTCCTTACTAAGGTGTTAAATAGTGCCAGTGCAGAGGAAAAAACACACATTTTGGGAAATTTGTCTGATAACCAGAAAATTTCCGGTTTGTACATGATTAAAGAAACTCTACACAAACAAACTGGTATCCAAGCTAAACAGCTGTTGAAGTTTATGTCGCTAAAATGAAGCTGTGCAATGACAAGCACAACAACCACGACGCAATGATAGCTTACCGGGTAGAGTACTAATGTAGACCTAACACATACATAATGATGGCAATAGACCTGCAAAGATCGTCTCTATCTCAGTGCGTATAGGCATACACTTTAGGTAATATCTTAACCTAAGCCCAACGTCATAGGCCTTCACTATTTTTGCGATAGTTAGGCCTATAGTCCAATGAGCCATCTAATAGAGCCACATGATAGTCCACCAATGACGTTTGACTAGGAAGAGGAAGTAAATTTCTCATTTTTATTTAACGGGAAATTACATTGTGCAACTAGAAACTGCAAGACAAGCATTAGTACATCAATGTGCTACAAATGTCAGCAGTTTATACAATGAGTTACATACGAGTTACATAACGTATAATTTCACTATGCCTAGTAGTAAGTTACATGTCACTAGCAGTTAGTCATACATGTATGTCTTTAGAAGTTAGTTATACATTACTAGGGGTCTGTTATATATCACAAGCAGTTAGTTATATCACTCGAAATTAGTTATGTCACTATGAATAAGGTAATAATTTACTTTTAGTTAATTTTAAGTCACTAGGATTAATTGGTCATTTGTCACTATTAGTTAGTCAATTGTCACTAGCAGCTAAAAATATAGCACAAGTAGTTGGTCATATGTCACTAGCAATTAATTATCAATCACCATTGGTCAGCATCTATCGCCAGTTTTAAACCAGTAGTGGTTAATTTTAAATAGGTAGTAGTTAGTTTGACGGTAGTAGTAAGTTACAACGTCACTGCGCCAATTTTTAATGCTCTCATCTGATCAGGTGCCTGGGTCTCATCGCTCTAGGTCTACGTGACCTCCCGTTAGACATGTTGATCACATTTCGCATATCATGGTTATTACAATAATAACCCATGATAACAGTCGCCTGCATATCGATGTTGATATCAGTGTACGATTTTGTATTAGAAATATCCAGAAAACAGAAAACAGAAGAGGATGCATTAAACAGAAACGAAGCGGCACCCCTGGTAATGGCCACAATAAAACAAATGCTTGATTAGTTACAAGTAAGTGTTTAACGGTGAGCACTGTGTTTGTTCTTATGACATACATTTATCAGGAAGAGGAAACGCTGAAACAATGATTTGTTAGAGTGTTGTAATGCCATGCACACTATACAGACTGTCACCGGAAGCAAAGTACAGAAGAGGATGGATTAATGGAGTTAATGGTGCAACCAACCATCGGCGTTTTGATGGTTAAAGACAGTGCTTTTTTCTTGAAAAAAATGTGCCGGAACGCATTTGTGTTGTCGAAAGAAATGACGCTAAAATTAGTTACCAAATAAAATAAATTATATAGGGCACAATCTATAGGGCCTACACTTACTTAGGCCTATAACTTCTATAATGTTCATTCTAAAACAACGTATTTGCTTAGGCCAAGTTAACCTTTAGCCCTCCATTTTTGGCTTAAACTCATTATAATTGGCCGCTTACAGTGATAGGGCCTAAAGGTTTTAATATATTTATTTTTTAAATTAATTTTCTTAAACTTCATTTTCAAATATATTTATTAATTTACAACGCCGATGACAAGGCAGCCTACTATTTCAATCGCGTAATATTTACTGTGGGCGCGTTAAACGTAGGCTTAATAGGCCGAGGCCTACCACAGAGGAAGCACAGAGTTCGTTTGTTTCTTGGCTTAGAAGTTAGTAGTTTGAGCGCAACAGTCCAGTCAGTCATAAATAAAAAGCCAAAAACAAAACCTATAGTCTTAAAAATTATTTTATGGCAGCATTGAACACAACCCATATTTTTATTTTTTAGTAGCCTAATTGAAAAGAGGTGCTGTAACGCCGTTCCGGCGCGTTCCGCCAGAAAAAAGCACTGGATAAAGATAAGTCAAAAATGACATGCTGTCAACCGCTTTCTCCATCTCCACAAAACGGACCAACATTCAAAGTCCGCCCTCCTTAACTATCGACTGACTTTTCAATGTACGCATTGACTACATAAAATCCTCAGATTTCATAAAATTTTTCTTAACTGAAACAGAAGGAATATCAAGTCAAATCGCATTTATCGACGAAACAGCAGACAGCGGCATTCTGCCATACACTCTAATCTTGAACACACCACTACTAAATTTGCTGGTCAGCATCTTCCTTCAAAGTTTGCACTCGCTGACATCATCATGTGCACAGCCGAATATAGCAGCTGCTGCCTAGCGCTTGCAAATCGATCGTCGCAGCGCTCACAACTTGCATTAAATATATCTTGACTGATATGTATATAATAACAATTAATACGACTTAAACTAAGCAGTGTCCAACATACGTTCACCCACGCACACTGCATGGGCGTTCTCATCAATCTATCATGTAGGCGGTTATTTGCGTGGTGCCTTTTTAAATTTCGCACACATGTTTTTTTTTATTATAGCCTTATTGTCTTTCACATGGCCAGAGAGCAAAATCCTGGTCAACGTAGTCAAATTACATGGCCTCTGAAACCAACGGTTGTTGTCTCAACATGTCAATGGTTACATTTCCTATCCATGCAGGGGTGCTGGATCTCCAAATATTAGAAAAGATTAAAACTTAAGCCTATGTCTGGCTAAGTGGTGAATCTATAAAATATATAATTGCTATTTGCTATTCAGATAAGCCTACGTCTAGCTAAGTGGCTAATCTTTAAAATATATTTTATTGCTATTTTCCATTCTGATAAGCATGAAATGTGTGAAACAGGGGCACATGGTTGATTTATACCAACTTCCACTTCCTTCATGACGGAGACAAGAACGTGTACCCAATTAATTCAGGATTATTTCCTGGAGTCATGTTAGCATGCTTGAGGCCAGTGGATAAATTCAGTTGGATCCCGCCGGCTCTGAGGTCCAGAACCTCGGATTTGAGACCCACCAACTCTACCATGAAATCCGTCATTCAACAGATGAGATCTGGGAAGTGAACATTATATAAATAGCGATGATGCATCGGCCCCGTTTGCAAGACCTTGAGATTTTTCACTCTAGGACCTAAGAGTAGAAAATGGAAATCTCCAATACTCTCCCCTATCTTAAATTTACCACAATTATGGTGCGAGAAATCAAACGATAATGAACTGTCTATGACCGAAAAATTCAGACAAACTGTCTAAAGAGAAGTAATAGTTGTAGGCCCTAATTGTTGAAGTAGGCCTATTTTCCCCTGTTTCACGCAGAGCAACAACAAGAAGTATCAATAAAGTGCCTATGATACATAAAAGTCTAAGTCATTTTGGTCAATAAAGCGAAGCCTTTCACTCCATCATCATCTTAAGTGACAGAAATTTCAAAGCCATGGTAGATTTGACGAAGGTGATCATTTGGACTTTTGGAAATGGAGCAAAACTGAATCAGCGCCTAGAACATTGCGTGTCTTTACATCTAGCGTACCTGTTGAACGCGTGGTTGGCAATGGCGGTTTTATATAACTAAAGTTCAACAGTTGTTCATTGTTTGGGCAGTATAACAAACTGACATTTTTGGTAACTTGGCGTATTTAAAAACGGAACGAACAAAACAATAGAATAAACTAGTTTTCAAGCATTCACGTGAGGATTTTATTTGGTTTTAAGTTAATCGTTACTTAATGCCTTGCAGAAATCCTAAATCATATCAAAAGAAGAAAATACTTTCATGATAATAAATAAACGGAGATTCAACTGTCTGTCTTACTCTGTTCTTTGAGACCAAAAGCGCCATGCATATTACAAGAAAAATTGTCATTGTGCATTTTGCTCATTTTCAATGGCATTTTATTTAGAAATAAAACGTGGTATATGCAATTCATATTAATAGACCAAACCTGAGGACTCAGTTTGTGCAGTCTATGACGACATATATGCAGTACCAAGTCAAGCGTATCATCTATCATTGTCTGCGGGCCACATAGAGCTAAACGGCATCTCAGTTGAATATAATGCCCTATTGTTTTGTCAATATATCTGTCAATTCTAAAAATAATTCAACATAATATTACAAATTGAAAGAGGTGCAAACTATAAATGTTTTCCGAAAACTTCTGACCATGTGAAGAGCTTTTCGTCTCTGCAGACATTTAAAGCACAGCTCAAAACTTATCTTCTGAAACGATCATACATGTATATGACTGCCAACAGCTTTCTGAATTCGTGTACAGCGCCCTTGCTTTCGACTCGGGGAAGCTACGGCGCTATATAAATCGTTTTATTATTATTTTTATGTGAAGACGCTGGTCCGAGTCGAGAGCGCCTCTGATCCCAAGTGAGCAATATAAAGTTTCGATTATGATCACGACGAACATGAATATTTGATCAAGCCTGGATAAAGGTGGAGGGCGACGCTAATGAACTCTGCTATGGCATGGTGTCGTTAAACCGCAACAACCGGAATCACGATGAAGAGTCACAGACTATAAACTCAACAAAGGCATAACAAAAGATGTGTCCACAAAATATTAGGCCTATGCGCCGACTGATCTCCGCCACACATTGATCGAATATGTCCCGTCGCTCTTCACACTGCAATAAATTACAGTTTGACAACTTTTGGTCTACTATTAAGTAAACGAGTTATATAATTATTTGCATCATCGTCATATCTTCTTCGCTCATTTTTCTCAATATAGTGCATGTCCGCTTACAACTTTCTGTCTTTTAACAAAACTTTCTTTTTTATACGTCAGTTCATTGCGTAATTGATTCTCGCATATTTCCTTCACAAATTTCACCAGTGTTGAGCCGACTTTCAAAGCAGTTCTGCAATGATTTCAAAGTTGAGCGAATTTGGATTGGTTACGGTGATGTTCCTTTAGAACGCAGACGTGCAGCTGTCAGTAAATTACCAGACAATGGCATTGGGTAATCTTCAATCTAACAGACTGGGGTTGTCAAAAGCAGTTCTCGTGTGTCACTGTCCGTCGTATCAGAGGATAATGGGTTGTGATGGTAGAATTCAATCAGTTCAGAAACTGAGCTAAAACTGTTGGAATTGAAGACGAAGTAGTTACAGGGTACATAGGTGACGTTTCTCAGGATGGAGAAATGAAGTACTTTCCTTTTGTTTCTGCATATAAATCAAAAGGCCTACTCGTCAGAAATTCTATCATTCAACGAACAAGCTACACATAGCAATAATAATAATAATAATAATAATAATAATAATAATAATAATAATAACAATACTACTACTACTACTACTAATAATAATAATAATAACAATAACAAGACTGAAAACAATAAAATAATAATAATATAATAATTGCTATTATTATTCTAGTTATTAGAATTTAAATTATAGTTAAGCCAAATAAAAAAATGATGGTTATAATTGCAACAAAAACAACAACTACTGATACTATTACTTTTATCACTGATTACTGCTAATGATTATTACTGAAATTGAGTATCTGGATGGCTGACCATCCTGGGAATAGCAAAAATTATCTAGATGGTTATTACCGATCTCAGGCTAAGACGTGTCATACCTTTCGGCTGATTAATTATGAATAGTTTAGACAAAAAAATGTTAACACGTGTTTAACCTCTGCCGTTTTAGAGCCTAAAGCAAACAACAGAAGACAATTATAAGTTGACTGTCTGGAAACTTACACAACGGATAAAACGAGCACAGAGTTTTCTTGAGTGGCCCGTCGCAAGACGTAGGCACCATTCTTCCACAAATTGTCTTTGAGGACTTCTATAGCCTATTGAGATGCAGAGGAAATACAATGCAAATAACCGTAATACGATCGTAACCAGCACAACACAGTCAACTAAATTTAAACGAAACATCACAAGAATCCAGCTCAGTGAAATCAACTGTAGCCAGATCAAGCTAGGCAGAAAAATGTATGAGCAAAATAGCAAGAAAGAATCACAACGATTTGTGAGATACTTTAAAAGGCGCTATATAAGTGCCTTGGTTTATGCACACACGTCTGCAAATTCACTAACACTATGTGTACACATATATACATACATAAATTTATATATATATATATTTTACTATGACTACCTGCATTTCAGAATTAACAGCTAATTAATCTTTACTTCCGCATGCAGCCTTAGACTAAATATAATTCCAATAAATAACGACAAATACAAAATTAATGTTTTTCAGTGCTTATCATTTAATGGTTATTAGTTACTTGTTCAATTTTCATAATTTATCAGTAGTCTTGCATATTATGTTTTTCAGTTCAAGTGTCTTCCTTCAACCACAATGTTAATATTACGGAGGAACATTAATCTTGATCGAATATTGCAAGCACACTTCGATCAATTGTCAAAGATAAATTTCTTCGGTAAAATAATTGACGATTAATTGATAAATTAATCATTAACAGCCACAGCTCTATTATAAACACATAAATAAATGCATAGCCTACGCTACGTATATCGAATATTAACCAATTAACCTTAATGCAACTGAATGAACTTATGTCTAAATTTCAAAACAACCAACTACCACCAATTTTTGCAAATTATTTTACTCCGGTCTACCAAATTAACTCTTATGGGCTCCGCAATTCTTGCGAATATAGACATATATATGCGCGCACGAACACCTGCAAATTCTCGGTTAGACGTAGTAGTGCCTGGAACAATGTGCCGAATGAAATACTTGTCTTGACACGCATTACTTTGTTTACATAAACTACGAGAAAATTTGCTGCATTCTGTGTAAACTGTCTGTATATTACATAGCTTCCTATTTGTTAGTTAACTAGTTAACTTATTCAATCTGCTATCATACTTTCAAACGCCACCTATTTTCAGTTAACTTGTTAGCGGGACTTCAGTTCTCTTAGGGTCTTTTTTCCCTATTGTTTTGATGTCAATCCTCATTAAACTTTTGTACTATTGTAATCTCTGTCGATTGAAAGTTGATCAATAAAAACGTTTGGTTATGGTTATAGTTAAATAGATACATAAAAAATACATAAATACACACATACAAACATACGTACAAACTTACATGCATGTAGTTACATTCGTACATACATGCATATAGGCCTACATGCAATCAAACATGCTAGACACACGATCTGGAACAGCTCACTGCATATCATTCGTTCGCAACCTGATTAAATATGCATTTAAACAGAGGTTTTCTAACCAATGGCTCACAACCCTATATTGTATAGCACTTTTTACCTTTCCTCTGCCGTCTGTCTTCTTTCTACTTATAGCCTATTATACCTTCGTCTATTTAATTAACTAGTTGAGTCTCATGCTAATTTACATTTTGCATTACTTTGAACGATGAATTGTATTCAATCTTATCAAAATGGGGTAACTTGGCTTGAAGAACTACAGCCTCTTGAGGATTTTCGTGAAATAATTGCTCATATTCCTCATTGCTATATTGTGCAACAGGATCAATAAAATATTATGGTTATGGTTTTACATGCATACGTAGGCCTACGCATAGGTCCATATGCAATTATGAATACATTAGACGTTTCTTAATAAAATATCCACGTGCCTTCTGCGATGTCTATCTACGCGGTCCTATCTTTCAGCAGCGTTGATGTGCACTGAAGCGTCAAGACGTATATGTCTGTCTGTCTGTCTGTCTGTCTGTCTCAGTACGAACCTTTACGCGTCTTGTGTCGTCGGTGGGTATTTCCGGATGGAATCCCGGAAGGTAGAAGTAGTTCTCTTCTTGAGCGGGGGACGGACTCAACGAGAGATCGTCCGATTGGGAATCCTCAGGATGCAGCACTGGCCCCACATTGACAAAGCGGAGCGGTGATGGGGAGGGAGGAGGCTTGGGGCCAGGGCCCTCGAAGACGAGTAAGTCGTTCTCGATGTAGCTCTGACACTCTCGTTCGACGTGAACATGTTGTTTGTTGCGAAACTCCACCGCTGATCTCACCTACACACAATATACGGTCGCACTACACAATAATTGAATAAAGCACAACCCGTTGCAAATCAAAATGGCGCAGTAACGTACGGTGTACATGTACAACACCCTTCATCTCAATGCAACAGATAAACCACAGCATGGTTATCTCCCATTCAAGTAAGTAGATAAGTTATGTATGTAAAATACCTTTGAATAGACACAGTGAGTTCATGATTCGCCGGTTTAGCGAACCATATCGCTTATTCAGAGTTACTTTTGGATCTTGTGTGTGCAGTCAATACATTTTCAATAAATTGCAGTACTACAGTGTGTTACCATACAATGTGCTACTATATACAACACAACACAATGCGCAAAAGGACCTCTAGCATAATAGGTAAAGGAGTTGCAACTAACTCAATTATTCGATTAATGCCTCTCTTGCGAAGGGTATGTTCCTTGTACAACCATCTTGAGAAGAGCTTCAGACCACCATGCACTGCTCAATCTTTATGTACTGTCGCTAAATAGATATGCAAAATAGATAAAGTGGTCCCTTATCTCTGCTTCCTGAATATATGTACAAAATAAGTGTACATGCATGCGGAATAATACTTACTTGTGTACGCTGTACTGGGGACAGTTCGATTTCGATCTGCTGGCCCTAAAATAGAAAAAAGACGTGCATTTGGCTAAAGAACGGCAACGAACAAGCGAAATCAGATCATTAATTTCGATGTAGTGAATCGACAAAATCAGCCCTTATTGATGGATTAGCTCATGTATTTGCCATCTTAAATATCTCTTTATTTCGTTCATCTGTAACCAACTACACTGAGTTATCCACAAGGAAATTACCCGCTATAAATTATGCACCTATAATCACCTGTCCACAAAGGCTATCTAAACTCACACATGCACTTCTATAACTTTAGTTATTCTACAACAAGGTATAACACAATTAGTTATGTCACAATGTGTGGTTTCAGCTTAAGGACAGTATGTGATAACAATGATCATTAACGTCACCCTCCACCTTCACCTAGGCTTGGGACTGGCACTGGCAAAAAGCAAACTGTGGCATAGTTGTTATGTTACTAAATAGTGTCAAAGGCTTATTCTGGTAAATGGACGGACCCTGAATTCGGCGACCGGTGATGTCCAAGATCGATTGGGTCCTGGTGACAGACGGGCGCACATTATCCCCTTTGCCAGCCAGTGCGAGAACTTGCAACGGACGTGAGGCCGAACAAATTCGAGCAGCGTCGTCAGACCAGGAACTCCACCCTCTGCCAAATGACACACTTCGTCTTTGCAGCGGATCTTAATCGTCACATCCGTTGGATCTACGAAGCAAAAATATATTTTTAAAAATGAACCACAAACCGACTCTGATTACTCTTAATATTGCTATTACCATTACCATTACCATAATCCATTTCCATTACCGGTACAGCTACTGTTACTACTATTTTAACTGTTACTATTACTATAGCCTATGCAGAGCTTTGGAATTCGTTGCCCAATTTGTTCGGTCAATTATTTGATGTAATTAGCCATCATGTTATCATGTAACAGTTGCTCTAAACTGAAATTGTCAAATAGTCAAACCTTGCAACAGACTGAAACTGAATCACCATCGTATCCTGGCTTCTGGTTTCGGTGACCGAATTATGCTATTATGCTGTCATTTTGCGTAATTCATGGGACATCTGTTCTAATGGTAACTATAACCGTTTTCGCCTGTTAGAATCTAGCTAATGCTGTTATCATGTAACAGTTGTTCATTTAATCTGTAATGTAGTGTAATAATTGTAGTGTACCAGAAGGCAAAGTGCTCAAGAAATGAACATGTTAGACTAAGTAAGAAAGCAGTGTCAAAGGTGCAGAGATGGTGCAGTATAATTATTATGTAATAATAAATATTATATAATTATTATGTAATTATAATATAATTAGTAGAGTCAGAAGGAGAGAAAACAAACCAAAGAGGAAGCCTCAGGTGATACAGAAATTGCCCTGAGACAGACATTATTATTAATACAATAATGATGATAATAATAATAATAATAATAATAATAATAATAATAATAATAATAATAATAATAATAATAATAATAATAATAATAATAATAATAATAATAATAATGATAATAATGATAATGATAATAATAATAAAAATAATAAGAGCATCAATCGGTATGAACTGAGCAATTTCATGAATGTATCTACGCAGTAACCGTTACGTGTAATTGAAATTACAGAGGAGTCGGAGAAGACTCGAACCCGTACTCTTTACGTCACAAGGCGAGTGCTGAGTCAATTGGCAATCATGTCCAGGGCTATTAACAATACTTGAAAAGGTATTGCAATAGCAATGCCAATACTTCCTAATTAAAAGTCTCGCGATACCAATAACAATACTTTTTCTGAAAAATATTGCAATACCAATACCAATACCTTTACCAATACTTTTCAATAGGCTTGCTTAACTCGATCTGAGCACCGATAACAATAAAAAAATTTCCAAGAAATCTGGGCTGCAAACATGTTGGTTTTATGGTTATTTCGTTTTTTGGTTTAAAAAAAACAAAAAAACAAAAATGACAATGTTTTGGTTTTTTCGTTTTTTAAAATACATTTTAAAATTTACTAATATTACTATTATATTACTAATTGTGTGTTATTCAGTCGAAAATCAAGCCAAATTAATTATATAAACAAGTTGGAGTTCTTATTCATGCTGTATTTGATGCTTTTTATAACAAAATTGTTGTTAAAAGAACCAAAGAAAAACTAAAAACCAAAAAACCAAATAAAACCAAAATAAAACAAACAAAAAACCAACTGTTGATTCTAAACAATCCTGGTTTTTGCACCCCTGCAAGAAATCGCTTGGGATAATCAGTAGTAGAAAAGTGAATAAACTAGGGCAATTGACCAATATTATGGTCAATTCACCACCTAATAGGTAATAAAACGTATCATTAACCTATAATTAGGTTACAAAATCACCAAAAATCACAACAACCCTCATCATGGTTCTAATACCAGCCAAATAGGCCGCCATAAAATTGAAAAATGAGCCACAATTCATGCACAAACCCTGGTCTAAACGTCCGCCAATAGGTCAAAAGTCACGGGAATTTCCAATAGTTTCGATGATGAGTAATTGCTCAACAAACAAAAAAAACATTATTTCATATATAAAAAATGAATGAAAATATTTTTTCTTTTTCACTTAAGGGTATGCCAACACAATATAAAATGGAATACACAAAAAAGACTGTTATTGAATTAAGAAAAATTGCGAAACAGAAAGGTATGGTTGGTTATACACGACTACGAAAAGCGGATTTGATTAGTAAAATTGAAGCGCACGGGGCTCAAAAACTCACCCCCTCATAGTTTACTCCCATCTTATCCAATGCTACATTGATGGACGCACCCGTTTCCGACATTAGAGTTCCAACACTCATTCCCATGCCAGCTACGACAGCACGAAAAATATTCGTTAAGACTAAGTCTGCTATTAATACATTCGCAAAGTGGATTGAAGGGTACATACATGAAGAACCAAGGAGAAAGGTGAACGAGAATATAGAAGCACTGAAAGCTAAAGTGAATTCTATATTCGGTAAAATTCTTATGAAAACACGCGAAATAAAAGAGACAGCCACAGCTATCAAGGGCTTCACGAAACAATACACGGTCGAAGGAGCAAACGGTATTGATGCCACATCTTTTCTTGACACCGTTCGAGCACAGGCGGTAGACTTGTTGACTAAAAATCGACAGACTTAGGTTAATTTCATCCTTACCTGCACAATGGAGCGTGTTGATATGAAATCCGAGCAAGTATATACCGAGGATTTTCCGTTTCGTTCAAAGACTGAGGTGGTTCTAGACTCCACCGATACGAGCGAAATTTACAACAATGCGAAAGATAAAATCCTAGAGTCTATGGCAGCCTTCCAGTTGCGAGGTAGTAACTGGAGACTTAGAGCGGTTCAAAAATTAGAAATCAACACGGTTGCTTATAAACCGCTGAAGGGTAGTTCTTACATTCCACTACCGAAATGTCTAGCGAGTAAAAAGGCTAATGTTAATATGAAGAACGAAGACGAAGAATGCTTCAAGTGGTGTTTAACGAGAACCTTAAACCCTGTTGACGAACATTCGAAAAGAATAACGAAAGAATTAAAAAAAACAATCTGGGGAACTTGATTGGTCCAGCATTGAATTCCCAGTCGCAGCGGATGCTAACGTGATAAGTAAGTTTGAGAGAAATAATATTAGTATTAATTTTTCGGTCACGAGAAAGATGTTTACCTATTCCCACTATATTTATCGAGGCACGAGAGCGATATCGGTGTAGATCAATTACTCATTACTGATGGAGAAAACTCATGCAATTCGATGCATTATTGTAAAAGATGTTCGATAGGATATATAGAAATATAGAGTCATTAAATAAACATACCGAGTACTATGCTCAACACGCGGCTCAAAAGATAGAACTTCCAGAACCAGGAACTATGTGTATTTAAAGAATTATTATCGAAAGATGAGAGTTCCCTTTGTCGTGTACGCCGATTTCGAATCTTTCATAAAACCTATAGACACTTGTCAACCAGATCCAAACATGTCTTACACCAACAGATATCAAAAACACGTTCCAAGTTCTTTCTGCTATTATAAAAAATGTTTTGATGATGACCTATATTCGCAAGCTCCTGTGACGTTCACAGCAAAGAGCGAAGACGATGATGTAGCTCAGATATTCGTAGACAGTTTTATAGAGAATATAAAAGATATCTATAATCGATTTAAATTTCCTAAGAAAATGATATTCGGAAAGACAGAACAGGCGCTATTCGAATCCGCTATCGTTTGTCACATATGCGAAGACGAACTGGATAAAGATCTAGTTAGAGGCCATTGCCATTTAACTGGAAAATATAGGGGCACCGCTCATAAGAATTGTAATCTAAATTATATAGTTCCCAAGTTTTTCCCAATATTGTTCCATAATCTATCCGGTTACGACAGTCATCTATTCGTAAAGAAATCACGAGGTGATGATAACGAAATAAGTTAAAAACTGTCCAACGAGAATTACGTTTCATCGATAGTTTTAGATTCATGGCATCGAGTCTCGACGCTTTATCGAAGAACCTGAGCAAAGATCAGCGTAAGAATATAAGCAAACACTATTCTGGTAATCAGCTCGATCTCTTGCTTAGAAAAGGATTATATCCTTACGATTATGTTGATTCCGTCGAGCGACTGATCGAAACAGAACTACCACCAAAGTCAGCATTCTACTCAATACTTAACGACTCAGGTATTAGTGACGAAGACTACCACCATGCACTGATGTGTTTGAGAATGGAAAGAATTCGGATTCAAGACGTTGAGAGAATACCACAATTTATATAATGTGACTGATGTTCTCCTCCTGCTTGCTGATGCATTTGAGAATTTGAGAGGTATAAACAATGAGAACTACGGCCTAGATCCCGCCTGGTATTATACTTCGCCAGGTCTAGCTTGAGACGCCGCATTGAAGTTGACAGGAGTAAAGTTGGAGTTGTTGAGCGACTATGATATGATACTAATGGTTAAGCATGGGATAAGGGGAGGTGTTAGCACCATTTCGCACCGTTATGGACAGGAAAACAATAAGTATATGGGAGAAGCGTTTGACGATAGCAAACCTTCAACATTTATAACCTATTTAGACGCGAACAACCTGTACGGATGGGCAATGTGTAAGAATCTACCAACTCATGGGCTCCAGTGGATGGGTAACGATGAGCTAAACGATTGGAGATCTTCACCATGTATATTAGAAGTTGATTTGGAATATCCTAGAGAGTTGCACGATCTTCACAAAGACTATCCTCTTGTTCCAGAGAGTGTTAAAGCCAAAGAATCGGATGTGTAACTCATTCCAAACCTGTGTAATAAAGTAAAGTATATAGTCCATTACGAAAAATTAAAGCAGTATGAAAGTTTGGGTGTGAAGATAATGAAAATTCATCGCGGAATTAAATTTGAAGAAAGTGCTTGGGTGAAAAAGTATATAGATCTAAATACTAACCTGAGGACCAGAGCCACCAACGATTTCGAAAAAGACTTTTTCAAACTAATAAACAATAGTGTGTTTGGCGAGACGTCTGAGAATATTGAGAATCGTGAAGACATAAAATTGGTGTGTAGTGAGAAGGACGCTATTAAGCCAGCAGCGAGAACGAGTTACGACACTCGAACTATTTTTGATGAAAACCCAATCACCATTCCCTTGAAACGGAAGAAGCTGTGTTACAACAAGCCCATATATATTGGTATGTGTATTTTAGACTTGAGTAAAACTATAATGTACAATTTTCATTTTAATTACATCAAGAAAAAGTTCGAAGTTAGAGCAAAGTTACTTTTTACAGATACGGATTCCTTAGCCCATGAAAATGAGACGAAGACTTCTACGCCGATATAGCACCCGACATTAGAAGTAGGTTCGACACTAGCGACTATCCTAAAAACCATCCCTCTGGTATAGAAACTGACATCAACAAAAAGGTGATTGTCATGTTCAAAGATGAAGCAGCTGGTAAACAGATCGAAGAGTTTGTAGGTTCAAGATCGAAACTGTATTCGTACAAGATGGCTGGAGTAGACCAAAAGAAATGTAAAGGTGTCAGGAAGAATGCCGTTAAGAAATCAATCACTCACGAAGATTACAAAGAATGCTTGTTCACCAAGAGAGAACAATTGAGAAAGATGAATGTCATTCGATCGCATCTTCACGATACCTACACCGAAGTAATGAACAAGGTAGCTCTCTCAGCAGACGATGATAAACGAGTGATTCAGAAAGATGGAATTCACACTTTAGCATATGGACATTATTCCCTAAATATAAAATGAGTGTTAAACAAATCGATGTCGAAGGCGTAATGCTACCTAATATTGCTTTGTCGAACGTTGATCTGATCGAAGCGGCGAGGAAACTAAATATAAATAATTTTAGAGGAGTTTTTCTAAGAGACGAGTTGCCGAAGAGGCCGAGAGCGAACGAATGTGGCATCTTTAATCTCGATGATTCTGACGGTAAAGGAACGCATTGGACATGTTGGATCAAGCGCGCCAATGATAAGATTTATTTCGACAGTTATGGACTACCTCCGCCTACGGAATTGATAAACTATCTACACAGACCGCTGTTTTACAACCGCGAACGAACACAACCTAACGGTGAAGTGTATTGTGGCCATTTATGTTTGTATGTATTGAAGAAGACGATCAACGATGGATGTAAATTTAAAGAAGTCGTAAACGAATTGTATTAAATTATATATATATATATATATAAAATGCCTGTTGATAAATTTGGACGAACTGATACAGGATCAACTCAAAGAATAATTTCTGGAAGTGTTACTCTATCTCAAGCGAGTAATACATTTCTAAAAAGAGATGGAACGAACGATATGGACGGCGAGTTGGAAATGAATGGTCACTTGATAAAAGGTTTACCGACTAACATTCATCCACCAGTCTTAGCCAGCCAGGCTGCGAGCTTTGGCCAAGTCGAAGCCTTATTCAACCAAGCGATAACGAATAATTCTGCCAGCGATTACCTGAGCGCATTCGTGACAGCGGCTCCAACCATGACTTCTGATACAACGATAATAAACGGTTTAACTTACGAAGCTAGTGCTAGCAGTATTCGCAGTGTGCTTGGCCATGAATTCGGTTCATGTAGGGCTTTTCAAAACGCTTCTCACTACCCCGACATTTGGGTCTCCGAAACAACCGCAAATGTTTGAATACAGTTGAAGTACCCCATTCCTCTATCAATGTCAGGATTTTATATCGTCGCCGTCCGTTCTGATAACGAATATGTTACTAGTTGGAAAGTCCAAGCTAGTAATGATGGAGTAGTATTTACAGATATTCTAACCTCTCAAACGAATGTCCTCCATATTGGAGTTTTGATAAAGTTTACATTTCCCCCTTCAACTAATTACGCGTATTGGAGATTTCATATTGTATCCATGGGTCCTGGTGCTGAAACAGCTGCCGTCTGGATGCTACAGCGGAAACCAACGCTGGCCGATCTCACACGAGGAAGAAAATGTTACGTCGGTTACGTGCCGAGGTTAACTTCATACACTAGTAATTATGGTTTTCAAGCGAACGCCAGTGCTTCATCTCCGTATAACAAAGCCTTTCATGCATTGAAAGATGAAGGAGAATGGGTGTCTGAGGTTAGCGCAACCATCAAGTGCCCAACCGCAGTAAGAATCTGGGAGATCGGCTTGAGGGGGAGGAAAAAACAACGAAAGGATTTCCGACTGGAGGATAATCGCATACAATTATGAAGGACAAGAGGTTATTATTTACACGTCGCTTAATAACACTTATTTAGGAAATACTTACCAAGAATTCTTAATCAATTCAGTTGGAAAATATCAGACCTATAAGTTAGATTGCCACCAGGCTGACTCGGGGAAGCCAGGATTATGCTTAGCAATTTATCTGAAATGACAACTGCAAAAGCATCCGTTCCAACCGGCAACGCAGCATTGAAAGTAGCCTTGATCTGGATATCTACGACAGATGACTTTAACTGCTCTGATTGTTTACTTACATCGAAAACGAACAGCGGATATAAATCTTTGTAATCCGCCGGCGTAATGTTGCTCTGAGTCACGAGCTGATCCATCCCATACAATTTTTCGCTAAAGGTCGCGGCGTCTCTATAAGCTTTCGAAAATTGCTGATTCGGGAGTGATAGATTGTAATCGACTGCTGGGTATCTTTCTTGGTTCATCATCACGTACATGTTTTTAATATCGCAATGATCGAAAATTGATGGATTAGCTAGTTGTTTGCCGCTTCGATTCGTTTGAAATCCAACGATAATATACATCGGATTTTCTGGCGATGTCTTTCCGCTAAGTCGCCAACTGAATGTGGTAGATTGAGTAACCGCTACGGTATCGCAAAGATGAGCTCTGCAGGCTACTGGTAACGTTGCCTTTGATTCGCTGGTCTTGTACAGCTGCATTCTTTCCATATCGGACGGAATCACATGCGGCATAAACCATGAAATTTTACTGATGTTGACTTTCCCGGTAACCGCGACGTTGTTTCTGAAAATAGCATCGCCGTCGGCGTTGCGAACGAGAGCTAAAGTATGCTTCATGCCGTAGACTATCTTATCGTAATCCTCACAGAATCCAAGAATGTGCTTCAGAGGCACTAGGAAACTAAATGTGCCCTTTGCAGTTGGTCTCAGAATGAGATACGCCTGCCTTATCGCGAATCCAGAGTTGTCGGCTCTAGCAGCAGTCGCGGCTGTATTTTTAGTCCATAATTGGTTAAGTCCTTGCGCCAGAGCGAAGTCGTTTGGATATTTCAGCAACTCTAGCATAGTTGTGGATTGTCCCGGATGAAACACGCTTTCTATCTCTCGATTCGATAGGGAATGCGAAATTTGACTAAAGAGGTGCATGAGTGCGTTGTTGACTAAAGCTACATCATCGCCATCGGCGTAAAAGGTACCATCCGCTTCAGTCAGTCTACCTTCGAAAAGCAGGTATGACTCAGCTGGATGGCTGAAAAGATCTTGAAGTTCGATGTTCACGAGAATTTTCCCAGGGCTGTTAAGATTCACCCTCGCCACTGGTTCGTACTCGTGCATTCGTATCTCTCGACCGCCTCATCTATTATAGTATTTTCAATAAATCTTAGAATATCCGACTGCATTTTTTAAATATAGCAATAAAATATTTTAAGCCAACTTCATTCCAGATCCACGCACCAGATCTTGGATCGACACGGCGCCACCGTTACCGGATAGTAAATTATTTATACTCGTGTTTCCGTTGGAGTATATTAAACTCTTTAGCGTTTCCTCGCTACCTCGACTAAGTGCCGTATTTCCGTTGGGGTGTATTAAACCCTTTAACGCGTCCTTGCTCTGTTGGCTGAGTACGGCTGATTGCGGCGGTGGTGGATTAAGCAACTTTGTCGCTGCTTTATCCACCAATCGTTTTCCAGCATTGATAGCAACGGTCTTCCCAACATCTATGGCCTTTTTCCAATCTCCGTTGCAGCGTCTTTCCCAGGAAAAAATGCGGTTGTTGCTACCTGTCTCGCCGCATTCGAAGATAACATTCTTTTGAAAAATCCTGATACCTTATCAAATATTCCGGAACCTCCTACGACGATGTATCTTTTAGCAAATCTTCTCTTAGTTATGCCAATCATTTTATAATTGTATCATTAAATTTTTATACTCTAACGGATCTATCGCATTTTGTCGAAGTAACTCATCACAGATACCGACTATCTCGTTTCTTAATCCTGTATTTCCCGCTCTGAAGCTAGGGAATCGAAGAGTTAACATATACACTAGCACATTAGGATCTTGCGGAAAAACTACGACCCCCCGCCTGTTGAGAACTTCTCTTGTCGAGTTGAGAGCTTTCGTTCGAGCAATGGCTTAATGATTTTTAAATATTTTGCACCTCTCGACGATTTGGCTTTATTCGGATTTTTTGGTAGATACAAGGCACACGTCGATTCAAGAATTTCCCAGTACTCGTCCAGATCGTTTTGACTGTATATCGACTCGTTTGGTTCCTTCATCGTCATCAATTCCCATAGCCCCGAAGTTCCCATATAGGTGACATTACCCACCGTTATATCATCACCTCCGATCGTGATTGGGATGTCCCCGATGTGAAGTCGACCATCTTTAGAGCATATTCCGAAGGTCGTATCCGTCGACTTCTTGTTTGTGGGTTATTCCTTTAAAAAATTTTATGCTATATCACCTAATTCCAAAAGTCTAATATCTGAAACGGGATCGTCCTCAAACGCTTCTATTGAGGGATATTGTGGGAATTGAATCGCTTTCAACGATGTTGATGTCTATGCTGGCAATGCTCGAAGCGCGGCAGTTGTCGCCATAGAGTTCTCTTTTATAGTACCTGATTCTTTGGATATTCCAGACTGCGAGTCGATTATCGGATTGTACGCCTTTATCAATTCTCGCTGAAGTCCAATGTCCCCTATTTTCTCGGATAATGAGTCTTGTCTAATATTCTGCTTCGTCTTGAGAAAGTTCTCAACGATAAAACCACGTCTGGCTGGGTCTTTGATTTTTAGAAACGACATTTTTAACTTTGTATTCAATTCGTTTTGTCTAATGAACGATTGTTTTGTCACTTCATCGAAAGGTTGGCAGTGTTTTTACTTCTAACCTCTTCCTTCATCTGATCGAATTTTGTTTCCCTTCAGCTATAGTCTTGATGTTTGCATGTTTTTCTTGTCGCAGCGATAATATTCAGCGGACTTGAGTGGATATCAGAGATAGTGCTCCAGCTCCAGCGGATAAAGATACCACGACAGTGGCGGCGGGTGCGGCTACGACGGAACTTAGAAAAGTAACACCTAATACGCTGAGTCCCGAAGACGTAAGGGTTAGCAAACCTCCCAACGCTACGACTACTTTAGCCCTCCTTTGATATTTTTACAAATTATTTCTCTCTTTTCGCGTTCTCGTAAGATTTCCTGTTGAATTTGAGATATTTTCTGAAGGGGATAAGTGCCTGCTTTATTCAATTCCATTTGATAATATCCTGATCTTTGCATGTTTTTCTTGAGCGATAATATTGGGCGGATTTGGTTTCCTATCAAACACAATGCTCCAGCTCCAGCGGACAAAGATACCACGATTGTTACAGCTGGTGCGGCTACGACGGTACTTAGAAAAGTTACGCCTAATACACCGAGTCCAGAAGATGTAAGGGCGAACAAATCTCCCAACGCATGGACTACGTAAACACTCTTTTGATATTTTTTACAGATTATTTCTCTCTTTTCGCGTTCTTGTAAGATTTCCTGATGAATTTGAGATATTTTCTGAAGGCGATAAGTGTCTGCTTTATTCAATTCCATTTTATAATATCGAAGAATATTCTTAAAATGAAATTCAAGTTTAATCCGCTTACGCGGTAATCGACATAACATAACGAATCTCCTTCGTTTATGATGACAGTTCCAAGATTTCTAAAATTCTTAATATTGAGTAAAATTTCTTCCATGACTCCTGTAACGGTATCGCTTAGCAGGCGGCAACCCGCTTCTATCAATTCCGGATGGAGCGAAACTTTACAAGATCCTTTCGTCATTCGGACACCTAAGCCTAACGGTAAAACAACCGTCTCATGAGAATGAATAGTTATTGTAGATTGAGCAAAAACTCCCATCTTAAACCACCCATTTGTCTTTGCGGTCTATACTTGACATCCCAGGTATCTTCACCCGCCTTCCACATGACGGATCTCGGTTGTGTTCTCGTAGATTTTTCAGTTTTTGGTTTCGTCCACCCCAATTTGTGAATCGGATAATGATACATTTTATATTGGAATGACTTTTTATTTAACCTGAGAAAAGAAAAAAAAATTATACGGTGAATCTGGTCCAAGGATAAGTCCTTCGCTGTTTACGAATCCAGAGCCTGTTTTCAGACACAGACCTTCTCCCACACCATCAAGTCCAGAACTTTGCCATGGCTTCAGGTAAAGACCATGCCCTTGTTGCACTATCTTGTAGTTTTTACCTCGACTATTGAGATATATTGCACCACCCGATCCGCTTATTTTATCAATAACCTTTGATCCAGCCGCTGCACCTATTCCTGTTAATGCATCCGTTGCTAAGCTCGGTAATACGCTCGATAGCAGAAATTTGCCCGCAGTTGCTAGAAATGGTAAAATGGCGCCGATAAATCCGCCTTCGACTTTGGCATTATGTATCAATTGCGTTTGACTCATTTTTATAGTCGCACCCGTTCCGCCCTGATACGCCTTAGTCAACTTATTGACCTGCCCCTCGGTGATGCTAACGCCGGTTCCCGCTTGTAGAGATCGGCTGATTTTGTCTTTTTGTCCTTCCGAAATATTATCTTTAACATTCGTGTATCGACTCATTTTATATATATAAAATTTTTAAGCCCCTCTTATATGAAACCGTATCGATAATTCCTCACTTCGTAGATTAATTAGCTGACCATTTTGATCGGCGAGAGACGTTTCCATTATCGAAATCCAAAAATCGACCACGTAATTCTCCGCTAGATGTACAACAATCTTTAACTTACTGCTGTTTGCTTCTATCTTAATATTGTATTCTTCGTTAACCATGTCATAATGCTCGTTTTCTTTCATGATTCTCTGGACGTATTCGTTTATGTCTGTAATTTCATAGCAGCCTTCGGAAATGGTTATAGTAACCTACATACCTCCACCATTCGGCGAATACGAAAAGTTGTTGTTAGTCGTGTCGATGTTTGGGAATGAAAAATATGTTTCCAAATTGACAAGAGCCATCTCGTACTTTTTATCGTTATCGAACTGAATCAACGGATTGAATCGAGTCTTTATTCGCGATCTCTTATCACTCAATAATATGTAAAACGATGACTTTGGCTCTGTGTAACGAGCGATCCTTTCGGTGTAGTCTGCAATCTTTTGTAAAAGCGATTCCATTTTTATAATATAAAAGATTTTTTTATATTGAAATGTAGAATTCATCGAAACCGCATCTATACTTGCAGTTATTCTCATTACTAGTCTGATCTATCACCACAAATTCATGAGGTGGATCCTAGGCTGTTTTGCATAGTTTCTTAAACTCATCCTTAGACATGTCTGTATTTACGTGATCGTGGTAAATGTGATTAATATTTTTCTGGTCTTGAGGAAACAAACAGATAAAGTTTACATTCTCTCTAATCGTCTGTCTAGGTAGTTTGAAATAATTCTGTGCTAGGTAAAAGCAGTTAATGTTGCTATGCCTCCCTCGAATGTAGCATGTCTCACATTTATTTTGTTGTTCTAACTGTATATCATCGAAAATCATCAAGTTTTTCATGTCACGGTTCAAGTCTTTCGGATCTGGCACGTCTTCCGATGATTCAAAGAACTTACAGCAGATATCAGATTTTTGATACAAGTGTTTAGCCATTGCCTCAACTACTAAGGCCGGCGGAACATTTAGTCTCATGGTCTCGTCTTGGCAATTGAATAGCCCGATGATGAATTCTTTCGGTATTTTTTCGTCAAATGCTTGCTTGAGTATTTTATACTCTGGTTGAAAAAGAGATCTTCCGAATACCTGCAGATGGTCGTAGTCTAAACACCCAGGTCTTAGAAGTAGGTTCAACAATAGAGTCGTCATACCGCATCCAGACTTTCCTACGATTAACCCTCTTATACTTCTAGGTAAATTATTGAATCTCTTAGATAATATGTCGTTCCACGATAAATCTTTGACTTCCATTTTAAATATATCCGATTGTATTTAAAAAAGGATGTATTGCGTAAAGTGTAAAACTCGTACTGACACTAAAAATATCCAGAATGTTACAACGAAGAATGGAAGGTCAACGCTTAGAGGCACATGTGATATATGTGGAAAGACAAAGACACAATTCGTGAAGTCTTCTGAACGTGGTGATTTAGTTGGATCTTTAAATTCGGTTACCGGCGGTATTAAGCTGCTGTGGGCTAAATATCCAGGTGAGATGCACTTGCCGGGGCATTCGTTTACTGGTCCTGGTACTAGACTTGATTTGAGGCTGAATTCCGATGGAACTCCTAAGGATTGGTCGAAGCCCGTCAATAGAGTCGACAACGCTGCATATCATCACGATTTAGCTTACGACTAGCACTCGGATACAGCTTCTAGGAATGTCGCCGATAGAGTGATGGTTAATGAGTTGAATAATAATCCAAATCCTAGCTTACGAGAGCGAATAGAAAGAAGTCTTGTGAAACCTATATTATCTACCAAAGCTAATCTCGGGTTAGGTTTAAAAAAGCCTAAAATTACAATGGACCGACCAACTCGCGGATGAGTTACATAAGCCTGTAGTAAGACGTTTTAGGAAGAGGAAGGTGTACGTTGGTGGAATAGATGAAATATGGGCTGCTGATTTAGTCGATATGCAGGCTTTTGCTGGAGATAACGATGGTATGAAATACTTACTAACCGTAATAGATGTGTTTTCCAAGTACGGTTGGATTGTGCCATTAAATGATAAGAGTGGAAAATCGACGGCTAGTGGCTTCGTGAAAATATTCGAGAGCGGTAGAAGACCAGGCAAGGTTTGGGTGGATCAAGGTAAAGAATTTTATAATAAAGACGTTAAGAAATTAGTCGAGTTGTATTCTACGAAGAACGAAGAAAAGTCGTGCGTTGTTGAGCGTTGGAATAGAACAATGCGTGAAAAAATGTTTAAGTATTTTAAGCTAATTCAACTAGACGATATATCGCTGTGTTGAATGAAATGGTTAGTAATTATAATGGAGCTAGGCATTCTTCCATTAAAATGACACCCTCTAAAGCTAGTTTGAAAATGAATGAAAAGGTAGTTTGGATGAACTTATACGGTGATGAGATCTCGGAACCTATTATATCCAGGTTTTCGATCGGCGATAAAGTTCGAATAACGAAGAAGAAGAACATCTTTGAAAAAGGTTTTACACCAAGATGGACGGAAGAGATCTTCACAATTTGAAAGATTCAATACACGGATCCACCAACTTATAAGATCACTGATTATAATGGTGAGAAAATACAGGATTCATGGGTAGATAATGAAGACTTGGTGGTCACGTGATAATGACTCATCATCGAAACTATTGGAAATTCCCATGACTTTTGACCTAATGGCGGACGTTTTGACCAGGGTTTGTGCTTGAATTGTGGCTCATTTTTCAATTTTATGACGGCCTGTTTGGCTGGTATTAGAACCATGATGTGGGTTGTTGTGATTTTTGGTGATTTTTTAACCTAATTATAGGTTAATTATACGTTTTATAACCTATTAGGTGATGAATTGACCATAATATTGGTCAATTGTCCTAGTTTATTTACTTTCCTACTCCTCTAATCACTAGGGATCTAGATAAGAGGAATGGTTACTCGTCAAATTGCAGTGTACACGCTTTTCTATTAAACACAGATGTCGTCCCAATCTAAACTTTTTTTCTATTTGAAAATATGATGTTTTGAACTTCTAACGGAAATTTTTTGCTGACGTACCCGGTAGTCAATCGTATATTTGGCTTTACGACAAAGGTTGACGAATCAGGTTGTTATTTTGAAAGGTTCTAACATGTCTGGCACCTGAATATCGCTCAAAAACTGTTGATACGAAATAACATGGGGACTTTCCAGTCCTGTGCATATTGGTCTTTGAGCCAATCACAATGTCCTTTAATTAGCCACTAGGCAAGCTGTTTGAACACAATGCTCTGATATCGCACTTGCAATCACCGTTTTCTCAGACCTATTCATTTTCAAGATTAACTAAATTCGCAAGCACTCTAGATTTAATTAGGCAAGACTAATTAACTTCTACCAATGAACACAAAAGGATATAGACCTACTTCAGTCATTTCTTTATGTAGGCCTATAAAATATTTCATCTGTTCGCACCAAGGTTTATTCGGCCGAAAGATGCTATACATGTATATATAGGCCTAAACCTATTAAAGCGAAACGATTGACTTAGCATATTTCTTGAGAAAGCATACAAATTTCAATGAGAAAAAGTATTGGTATCGAGCATCGCTGACAGGCTAAAAAAATAGGTATCGCGATACATATGCGATACCAGCAAAATAAAACTATCGCGATACTCGCTGCGATACTGACAAAAGTATCGCGATACCTTGGTATCGCGATACTTTATCGCGATATTACCAGCCCTTATCATGCCCCATGATCCCATTGTAAGCATTGCTCGCTTTACCCAACCCTGGGATTTCCCAATAATAGCATACAGCGGACTCTTCATCCCCGTTGGATGAATTTTGTGCAGGTGAAGCGGAGACTATACCGGATGATGATGGTTGGTAAAGCACAGTTGATGTGCTTCGAGGCGTGAGAATGAAATGATACGCAAAACATTATAAGTTTTAAAGACCTCCCAAATCACTCACATATGAATCTACATTATAGGCCATCTTCAATTAAAACGTGCGTATTTTCCTTAAAAATATATCTATCCAGAGCGTCTTTCATGTTAACTATCATGGTTACCAGAGTCTTTTGATGCGCTGAAGTTGGCTCTGTGGTTACGGGGTCACAACTGAGATCCCAGGTACAACCGTTTTGCTCTTCACAATAAATAATTCTGTTGCGGGCCGTTACGTTCGACATCGCTAGTCACGTAACAAACGTGAACAACACCTCCCCATAAAAGTCAGAATAGCTTACTTCCGCGTACTTTTCCAATTTTAGTTACCCAGGTACTTCTCACATATTCTTCTAAAGCTCTAACGATCATTAGTCTACGCCAAGGATGAGCAAATTACAGGCTGACATGTAGTTGAATTACAAACTACTGGTGAAAATGTAATTTAATTACGCATTACCAATTACTTTCGTGTTTTGCTGGAAATAACTAATTACAAATTACGTAATTTGTAATTTCAATTACGCCAAATTACAAGTTACAAGCACTATCAGGGTCAATAAAGGCAGCAAAATTCTGCAAGAAACATAGCCTATACTTTCTATTTTCATTTAACTTTGCATAAACTTGTCAGAAGCCGCTAACTTAATTTCTTTCAGAAGCAGCTGCTGTTCAAACAATTTATAGTGGTGGATATAGTTATTGCATCATCCTGTGGTAGGCCCTACAGCAAAATAATTATAAATAGGCGCGATGAGTAGAACCAATGAATTTTTATTATTTTCTTCAATGTATCCACCAACAGAGTTGAGCAGACATTCCTAAATTAATTCATTCATTCATTACAGAGATTTATACAGTGCCCCTTTAAGGTTACTACTCATGAGCGCTTCCGACTCCAGCGCGGTCAAAATGAACAGAATATAGGTGAATAACTGACCTAATACTTGTTTACATTATAATATGAGCGACATTACTAAAAAAACTGACTTAAAATGTATAAAACCGATTTTTAGCTTTTTGCAGAGTGATGCGATAATTATTTCCACCATGCAGTGTACCCGAGAGACGACGTCTGTTAGGCTTTAGTTATAAGTAGTCATGCCTGCAATACTAAAGAGTCTCTCTAGCAGCGCAGAAGAAGGCAGGGCAGCATTAACTTGCAAAAAATAAATAATGGGATCACTAAAAATATCAAAGTAAGACGATTTTTGATCCAAGAAATTTTTACATTATCGATATTTATTTATCAAGTAACATAAAGTAATTTGTTTTTCAGAATGCAATTGGAAATTACAAATTACAGGCAAAAATGTAATTCAATTACGAATTACAAATTACAGTGATTTTGGGCAACAAATTAACAATTACAATTGTAATTCAAATTTCGTGATTTCAATTACTCAATTAAATTACTGCACATCCCTGGGCTACGCTGTGACATAGAGTTGGTGTTCTGTAGAGTCGTAAACTAAAATCCGCCGAATATTATGCCCCCCTTATTCATATTGCACTTTGACATTATTTTATTGTACAATACAAAGCAATACAATACGACGTAGGCATATTAATTGTATGTAATTTATATGTAAATATGTAATATGTAATTCATATGTAATTTCGTTGTGCGTGCTCTTCAGTCTATAAGCCTATTATTTGCTCGTGTTGCAATCTTATTTAACTATGCATATATGTTAATTATTCTACACCATGAAATGCATAGGCCTATAGCCTGCGCTTGTAAAATGAAAATAAAGGCCATTTGATTACTTACAATGAAATGCAATATGCTTACATTACAATACGATATTAGCCTACACTGCGATAACACATTATACTTAACATTACACAACAGAGAACAACCACCATTGGCTGTCTCTCTGTTTTGATGGAATGACCTCCTGGAATTGACCGGATCACGGTGTGGATTTGATGCGCCATCGATTGATGCACTCAGAATTAGACACGGGCTCAATAAATGTGCAGATTAATAATAGTAATAGTAATAATAATAATAATAATAATAATAACAACAATAATAATACTTGTACGTGCAAGTGCGCTGACGGTTTATAATAATAATAATAATAATAATAATAATAATAATAATAATAATAACATTGTCTCTGCGCTTCTATAACTGCTTCTCTCTTTTATAGTGACTACAGAGTCAATAGTATGTGCTACCTACATATGTAAGGAAACTTATAAAATGTAATGGAATGCAATACAATACAATGCGACTCAATACTGCGGCGTAGAAGACAATAAATTACGTTACAGACACGTAATCATCTAACCCTAAGAAGTGTGTGTTTGGGTCTTTGGTTTAGCTTACCAATTAGAGAACACTCATTTCATTAAGTTAATGAAGTTCATGCACCTGTTTTCGCTGTGGTTAATCGGTCAATGACGTCGAACCGCTTCATTTGAGTGAGAGCATTGTGTAAGACTCGAATCGTCGAATTCGGCCACGTCCTCCATAGCCTCAGAACCTCGTATCCTGGGTTGGACTTGTGCCGGAGATGCTCGATTACGTCGTTTTCGAGACCAAGTCTTGACGCCAGAGTGATCCAGTTTTCCGGAAGGTCCGAATTGAGAGCGCTGCCAATATCGAGTAGTGACGCCTCCTTCAGGACACGCACAAGGGAGTCGTCGATGTCACGAGGATTCGTCATGATGACTCTTCAGTCGCCGCTCCAAGACAACAGGATGGAAGTCTGAGATAAAAGGAATCAACTGTTTAAGAGTAAATGAGAAACTGAAGAATATGATAAGCCAGATGCAACAAAAGAAGAAGAAGATGATGATAACGATGATGAAACTGAAAATGAATAACAATGCGAAGAGGAAGAAATGTGATGATGATGATGACGGTGATGCTTATGATGAAGATGATAAGAATGAAGACGATAGTGACGAGGAAGAACGATTGCAAGAGATGATTAACAAAACGAAGAAGACGATGATGAAAGAAAATGCAGAAAATTATGAAGAAAAAATAAATATAGTCCACTGTATCACATGATTGGCTGAACTCTTCTACCCTCATGTCTCATCAATTTTGATCTTCTCTTCCTGATAATCTTCTCAGCATAATGGACACCGTTATGGTGAGTCTTCTCCAGATTCCCTCTCCAGTTAGTTTATTCGGTATTTGATCAATCACACTGAAGACTAATCATCGTCTGCGTCCGTTGCTATTTCGTATCCTTTCGAGTTTCGAAGCCTGCATGAGCCCCAACGTCCTCGGTCAATATCCTAACTTCCATGTCGCAATTACTGTCCGCTGTTCTCGAGCTACTGAGGTAAGAAAAATATCAGGCACGGACCCAGATCCTCTGTCGTTATTCCAGAACCTGTCAACCTCTTTCCATTGTCCTTCCATAATCATAACAATCCTTGTTTTCCTGAATAAATAACGAGTCTGGCGAACCTCCTATTCGTTCGACTTCGGGCGCTTGCCAGGCAGCAGCAGGATACGGCAACACGCCCCGGGGAAGACTCCAATACCTCCTTCTATTCTCTGGTACCCCAGGAGGCCGAATTCGAAGCTTTCCCTCTTGCTAAATGTCCGCGTTGGCACGGGTCTTCGCAACAGTTTCAACAGCGACAGCCCCCTTGACGGTCGATGGCAGGATCAGACGGCGAGGAAGTATATTTCAGTAGAATAAGAAACACATTCCAAAGAGTTTAACAACGTTTCTTCTCAACAGCAGCGAACAGAATACACGGAAAGTTCGTACATAATCGACTATACAGACTGAACTCGTACTAAAACTCAGACTGCCTCTGACTACGCACTCAACTCGACTGAATCCCAAACACAGACTGACTGCCGACTCAACTAGAAACTCAGACTGACTCCCGACTGAACCCTACAGAAATGCGCTGTTATTTATAGCCAATGACCTTCCCATAGAGTCCCCCGGAGCCTACAGAGTCCCCCCGGACCTTACAGCCCATAGAGTCCCTCCGGACTCTACAGAGTTCCCCGGACCCTACAGATTCCCCCGGACCCTACAGACCTCCCCGGACCCTACAGACCCCCGGACCCTACAGCCCATAGAGTTCCCCCGGACCCTACAGAGTCCCCCCGGACCCTAAAGAGTCCCCCCGAACTCTACAGCTCATAGAGTCATCCCGGATCCTACAGAGTCCCCAGGACCCTTCAGCCCATAGAGTTCCTCCGGACCCTACAGAGTCCCCCCGGACCCTAAAGAGTCCCCCCGGACTCTACAGCTCATAGAGTCATTCCGGATCCTACAGAGTCCCCAGGACCCTTCAGCCCATAGAGTGCCCCCTGACCCTACAGAGTCTCCCCGGACCCTACAGAGTCCCCAGGAGTCTATGCGCAGTTAAGCATGCACAGCTGTAGAGTACATCAAAGGGCTAGTCAATACGAGCAGATCAAAAGACCCATAGCTGCAAGCAGCCCATTGCAGGCACATCTAAGAACTGATAGCGGTTAGCTGATCAAACGGACCCTGGTCGGCGGCAAGCAGCCGACGGCCGTTGCACCAAGGGACATATAGCAGCGAGCAGATCAAAGAGTCCCTAGCGGCAGACAGACCCCATGACCCTTAGCGGCAAACAGATATACCAGGCAGATCAAAGGCATGGCGGCATGGCAAAAACGCCACACGAGTCTAGTCATTGCCCCTCTATATCTGAATTCTATGTTTTGAAGCGTTCTTGCCATTACAAGCACTGTCCAATAGGGTGATAAAACCTGTAAACCCAGGTCTCTCCACCAATCTCCATTAATCCACCTCAGTCGTGTAGCACACTGCATCTTTGCTAAACTTGACATCATAATCGTCATCATCATAATTATTATTACTATTATTAAGCTTATTATTAATATTATTATTACATACTATTACCATTGCTTCCCCTCCACTTCCACTATTACTATCACTACTTCCTCCGCTGCTAATTGGTTAATCGGGGAAATGGGAATCGGGGAACCCGAAAACCCCGGAAGTCGGGGAACTGAGAAACTTTTTTACTTCTTCAGATAAAGTCAATAATTTTACAGATTTGGCATCCTGATGTCATGGACATGGCCATGAACTATTTTATTTTGCAAATTTCCGAGTACTAAGGAATGTGTTTCTAGGGCGTAAATCGGGGGTCTGCTGCACCATCGCACTACAACAACCTACGAAACGCGGTTAAAATTTAATGGGGAACCTGACATTTGATTTGAAATCTGATCAGCTCTAGGCCTACCATGTGGATGTAGCAATGTAAACTGGTGACATTCCGCCCGCAACAAAACAAACTAAGTACGACGACGATGTTCAAGGTGATTATTTTTCAGGATGGCGATGATAATAACATACTAGCAATGTTGATTATCATCGTGTTGATGAGCCAAGTATGAAAATAGGCAATTAAGTGACTTGTCCTTTCTTAATTTTTAAAATTGCTGATTCTGCAAGCCCGAGCGGGCCACTTAAAATCCACCCACGGGCCGCATGCGATCCGCGTGTTGGACAGCACTGCCTTACGGTCTAACACTACCTGCCAAGCTTCTGCTTCGTAATAACCTGTGTTTTGGGCTGATCGGAGGTGTTCATTCAACATCTAGTCTTTCTCCCTTTGAGCACCCTAGCAAACAGCCGAAGACCCATTCTGCAGGGGTTCCCCAGAAAGGAATGTTACGAACCAGCACGCCGGAACGTAGTAGGCTTAGGCTGTTTTATTTTTGTTTTGAATTTCTCCCTCAGTGGTTGACTAATGAGGAGAATGAAAAGCCGGAGTATACCGTAGCTTCTCCCCATCATCTCAACACCAACAGCGTACTAAAACCAGGGATAGCGGATCAGGGATTATCTGATCACCAGCCTAGGCCGAGAGCCAGTAACATCGGCGTCACGCAACCTTGGTTAATGTACATATCAGGTATTAATCTGACAAGTAAACGCTTTGATCATAGCCAATGGACCGAGAAGCGATAACTGCGTATTATGCAGAGGTCTTTTATAGCGTGTATGGGCATCTTAAAAAAAGTTTTCAATGACAAATCTTACTAACGGTAATAACTATTTAATTCGGTCATTCACAGAAAAGTTACTTCGAAATATGAAAGTATAGAATATAATGCAATTTATAAGTAAGTCACATGTCAATATAGCATATTCGTTATTTAGGTCTTATTACTGCGTCATTTCTACAATATAAGAGATACTTCTGAGAACTTCGAGGAAGGATCAAAATTGGTCTTGAAAATGAGCTGGTGTACAAAGAAAATACCCAAAGAAAGACATTTTGAAAATGTTCTGGATCAGTTTGTTGAAAGATTAACAAGAAAAACCTTTAGGTAGATAGATAGGCTATATAAGTAGGCGTATATTTATATGTTTAACCTTACAGTAGGCCCACAGTACCGGTATTTTGGTATTGCTTTGCTTTATGCTAATCAGGTTGTCTACCATGATGATATTATTTTCTTTGTTAATCCACTTATTACTTCATTCATAATAATTATTATTTTAATAAATTGTACGAAAAGAGAGTATGAAATTCACGAGGGAACTGCATGGGAAGGGCGTTGGGGATGTCAAGTCTCAAGGAACCCAAAGAAGATCGAAGCCTGGGAGCCCTGCCATGAGTTAATACGGCACTGGCCGTCTGCCTCTCTTGCTCCTTTGCATCTTCAACTGGAACCGGTTCCTACACCATGTCGGTCTTGGTTTGACGATAGGCTAAGAGTACTTGTGAATGTGAATGGTTCGTAATCTCTAGATTTTTACATCGGCCAGTGGCGACGTGCTACTGGCCGATGTAAGAATCTAGAGATTACGATTAGGGACATCGCTTAGGCCTACTATCAATATATTAATTATAATTACTATTATTATTATCATTATCATTATTATTATTATTATTATTATATTGGCATTCAGGTTTGAGCCTGAGGGAGGTTTGAATTCCGATGCGATAAACTCTATACAATTCACTGTGAGACGATTCTTGTCATCATTCGTTCATACTATGTTTGTAATAAAACTGCGGCTTGTCAGACTGGAATATAACGAAAATAAAAATACGAATTATTATTATTATTATTATCATTATTAGTAGTATTATTATTACCACTATTATTATTATTATTATTTTTACTAATATTACTATTATTATTATTGTTGTTATTATTATTATTATTATTATTATTATTATTATTATTATTATTATTATTATTATTATTATTATTATTATTATTATTATTATTATTATTATTATTATTATTATCACTGCCACTACTACTTCCACTTCCCATTCCACCACCTCTTACACTCCCACTACTATCATTTAAATAATATTTATTTAAGATACGTATACATGGAGCAATAACTGCTTTGTGCAACAAACAAATTCCAAATAGTTGCAGTGCTCTTTTGTGACTAATATCTGGTTATATATACATACCTACGTAAGTACAAATTTGCAAAAGTACATACGAGTACATGCGGGGTTTCATGATAAACAGATGTTCCTTCAGCAAGCACTGTCTTTTACTTAATGCAAATAAGATTCATGTCCAAAAATGTGGTCTGTTCAGATTTCGCTGTTGGCCAACATTAAGATACATTCATTCTATTATTCCTTGTAATCCCATTTGCCCTTGCATAAAATGTAACGTTACGATTTTATTACGACGTGATGTGTCATGAATAATTGGAGAATTTCTTGATAAAGATCGGCATGAATGCATGACACATTCAAATTAATTACTTCTGCCTCCGGTTTCATGTACTATGGAATACCTCTGGACGATGGTGTCACGACTGGGATTTTTGCAAAGGCGCTAAAGAAATGCATCGGAACTCAGAGGCTGCATAGAAGACAGCTAACGACGGATTGGAGGGAGGACGGCGGGGGCATCTACTCTATACGCCTTCAGAGACAATCGAGGTTCGTCAAGGAGGTCATTCATGCGAATCGCCACGAAGACGAAATTCGACGCCAGAGGCTGAACGTAATCCCTTAGCTGTTCGTCCAGGATTAGCGGTCACTTTAGCGACGATCCATCGACGAGAAGTCCTCCAGCCGCCAGGGCAGAGATCGGTAATCTGAGACCGAAGCAAACGGTCTCAACTGGTTCCGACGCCCAATTAACATAGTGCAGGGGGTAAGATAGACGCTAGGATATTAATGGGTCGACGGCAGCAGAAATTTAATTCCAGGAGGTCTATGATCTCCTTTAACGCTGATAACTCTTTTAATCTCAACGGACCCCTAAAACGCCATTAACGGTAGGCTAAGAAGTGACTCGAACTTTCGTAGTAGAGGGATTCCCACCAACCAGCGTCGAGGGGTGGGCCAGTGAGAGTCTAGGTGAACCAATGGGACAGCAGGATCGTAGCCCGCATCACATGAGCGATGGCGGAGGACGAGGTTTATCTGCTATAGCAAAGAGGGGCTACAGCATAGAGTGTCTGGACTTGGAAAGACGTCGGAGGCCATCAACAACATGGCATAGAACGTGACGATCTTCGAGAACCAAGTCGACCTCAGTCCAGTTAAATTCTAAGCTACGTGTAGATAGAGAGTTGTATATAAAGCATTAATATTTTCTTCGTTGTTCGTGTTTGGTGGATGAGAAAAGGAATCGTCACGGATGAGAACGATCGTGACAGATGGCTCCAACGATCATGTCCAACAAAACGTTCAACTCCCATCTGTATATGATGTGATAGGTATAGTATGATTTATACTCCTCTAAGCATTGAGATTAAACTTATATAATCTTCAAATCATCAAAAACTGAAAGAGATCGGTTCACGCATTCTTCGACCTAGATGGTGGATGGAATCTATACCTATTCTATACCCACTAAATGTAAAACTACACAAAGCCTGGAGAGAAGCTAAGAATCGCGAGGAATCGTGTACAAGGCAACGGCGACGGAGATGGACATATAATTAGGGCAGATACGTCGTTTGGTGATCTGTTTGGGTTATTTTTCTATCGTTTTCTGCTCCTTTATATATATATATATATATACATGTATATGTAGTCCATAGTTTCATAAGCTGTCGTACTGACTACTGCAACTCACTGTTTGATTGGTTTACCATGGCACGCTTATCCTTCCTTCCGTCGATTACGATCTCGAAAGAACGCGGAGTTCGTCTCCATCGTTACTTCCACATTATTACCTACATGACTGATGTTCAACACTGGCTTTCCATTGCCGCTCATCTCTATATATAAAGCAAAGATTCTGTCCGGCTGTGCATTTGCACAGTTTTGATAGCTTTATTGACTCGAAGCCTTCGCCTTTGGCTCAGGGAACACCTGGGAAACACAGTCGAGGGGTTGGTGAATCCTGCGGATGCCATCATCCTGCTCTACAGGGCCAAAAACCTCTTTCAGGACCCCCAAGGAAAGTTTCCTTCTCAGTCGCAAGAATCGTGTCAACGAAACACCTGCTGGACATTTGCCGACATGTGCACGTGGTATCTGTATGCCACACCTCTTCTTCTTTTACACCGTAATGAATGAATGGGCGGTTTGGGAGATATTGTACAGGTAGCAGTATACACTCTGTCTGTCCGTTTCTGCATTTACATACTTTTACAGCTATTGACTCGAAACCTTCACACAGTAGAGGGGTTGGTGAATCCCGCGGCCGCCCTCTTCCTGCTCTCCAGGGCCAAAAACTTGTCTCAACCCATGCAACGCCTGTTTCCTCAGCTAGTATCTAATAAAAGGCACTGTTCTTTGTCCAAGAATTCGACTGAGTCTAGCTCCTAGATGTATTTTCGACTCAATGCGCTCTGTCTATTGTCTCTGCTCACCCTCTCCGGTCTGATGATCTCTTTGTTTACCGGGCAGGACTGCAATGACCTAGCACCATGCTTTTGTCATTTGCGAGCCTTCTTTGTGGAATGACTTATATATTGATTGATTGCGTTCTGATCAATAAAAATCCTTGATTGATTGATTGATATAGACTCAATAATCCTTAGTAAAATTTTAATCGGGGTCCAATTCTCAGTGCTTCTTTGCCCAAAGACTTTCTTATTTCCACAGAACTGTTCCACTGAGAATGTTTCTGAATAACTAGTTCTGCAAGAAGCGCTTGATGAATTCTCGAATAAAATACAACACGCAATAAGTACGTAGCATCCAGGCTTTCAGTGCCATGGGCAGTGTCCAGATTTTGCAGTATTCGATCTTGAATTAATTAAAGGACCCATACGAAATTGATTGCGCTTTCCGGATTTTAATGGATAGAATCCTGAAAGAACACTCATCATATGTACCAAAAGTATACTCCGCTGTCAACACATTCTTCATTGCTGAACTGTATACGACCTTTGTTTCTGTAATTGAAGTTATCGATTTTTTAAGATAAGGGGGCTGATGCAGACACAGACATCTTAAAACAACTTATTCGTGACACTGTGTGCTGACCTGGAGCTTTATGCGTATGCAACTAGTTTACGTATATGACATGTAGATCACGGCACCATAGAATTGTTCAACAAGAACGGCTTAAAACTATTCTTAGACACGGAAGAACATCGTTCTGGCTATAGATGCTATAAACTATTGGACACAAAGAAAGAGCCACGAACAGTCTGACTTCTTAGTCTTATAAACGGGTCTGGTTTCTACTGAAGCTCACGCAAATGAAGCAAACATCTTCAACCAACCATTTGCAGTTCGTCACATAAAATTCCTAGCGTAACACTTTTGTAGCCATCTAGCACAAATCCCACCTGCAGGCATAGGCCTATTTACCGCTAGGCCAATAGATAGTCACCAGGTATGTCTGCAGATAGCTAAGCCCTAGGCACTGCAGATAGACAGGCATACCTAAACACACACTCACGCATGCATGCAAGCAAACACAATAACGGAAATAAGAACGGATAATTTATTATAATTGGATGAATTACGGATTTTAGTCGTGGCTGGGCTGGGAGCGCTTCTGGCATACTGGTTCTCCAGTCGTCTCCATCAAAGTCCTTTGAATTCGATCTTCTGCCATCATTTCCAATTAAGGGCTTTACGGATTAAAAAATTTCTACATATGTACGTTTGCTAAATAACACTACGTTGAGTATAGGGGGGGGGGGGGGGGTCGCTCAAAACTTCTCATCAGACATAGGTCGTTACTATACCTTGCCTTAAGTGCTACGATCTTCATGGACTGGCCAAATTATCGACCTGCTTCGAACTGATCTTTCTGGACAACGATAATTGTGAAACACGCGTCGATGCAGCTCTGGTGTAGACCTAATCTTGAGGCACACTCCTTTTTATACAAACAACAACAACGGGCTTCGGAAAGTTTAATTCCACTGAGTCCCTTTAACAAGCGATCTGGCCGATATTTCTCGAGTTATTCGGTTGTGACACTTACATTTCTTGGCCTGTTTTGCAGTACGTGAGTGCGACCATCGACATTAATTACCTCGGCGTTCTATTAGGGTGACTCAAGAAGTCGTCTGTGTCGGTTGCATTCTTGGCCTACCTAGTTGGGCACACTAGGGCTTTGGCTTTTGGTTCAAGAGGGTCTAGCCGGTCATGGTCCCAATTGGTCCCCGTAGGGTCCGTGTTAGAGTCTTCTGCTTGTATCGTAGATGCGTCAGATTCCATGTTACTTGGAGTAGAGTTATTCGAAAGCGGAGTTTCCAGAGAAACATGTTATTCAAGTTCGGAGATACTCTATTTTGAGTTGACCTTACGTCAGTCACAAACGAGACTAAGACGTGTGATAGAAACACCATACTTTCAAACAGATAGTCAGAATCTAAATCTCACCTCGACGGCGCCTTGTCCTACGAAGCCAAGTGGGGAATAGAATGTTCGACCATATCCATGAGAAGCTTCTCTTCAGAAAGCAAAGTAGCTCGAACACATTTCTGCTTCGACGTCTCTAAAAAGTGACGCTCGCTCGTCGATGAAAATTCGGTTCGTATTCGAAAAATTCACAGGCTTTTGTTCCTAAAAACTGCTTTTGTTAAGCTGTTCAAACTTTATATGGCACAGACCTAGCTTAGCTTGAGTATAAACTGAACTAAATCATGAGCAAAGGCAACGAAAAGTTTAGAGTCGAAGTTTGTCAGTTCTTAGTTATTTACTTCCTTCATTATAATAGTCTCAATTGGTTATGACCAGATAATAATACTGCAAACACTCTTATACTCTTTTCATGCTTTCGCACACATTTAGGCCTTGTAGAGCATTTGCCTGCTATCACACTCCCTATGAATAGACTCTCACCTGCCTGATATAATATATCGAGCCAATAGGCTGCTTAGGCTAGAAGCTTAAACAGCTTAGGCAGTCCTTAAACGGGCCTACAATCTGCGCACTCTTTAATTGCCGAAGCAGCACCTCCTGTTTTATGGTGAATGTACAATGTGTACTTGCTTGAAATTGTTTCGGGGTTTTATTCACGTCTCATCAGTGTCAATAAACACAGGGCCTGCGATATAGTTATACGTGTACATAGCAATTAATATTATGCTTATTATATATAGTCTATAGCTGATCTTCGATTTGATTTTCAGAGTTACTGAAGTATAACTGTTCGTAGCAGGTCTGTCCAAAATTGGAGTTCGGTAAAACCCAATGAAATTCCATTGCCTAACTGGACGTGGCATTTTATTACGCAACTACACTTACTTGATGTAGGATCTACGTTATTTTCCATAAGCATACTCATGCAAACTTAATCGGTTCACGCGAAATATAGGCCTAGCTAAGAATTCTTATAAAAATAAGCCTAGGACTACATCTATGTTTCAATAAATATATATCTCTCCATCTCCATATATTAATATAGTCTATATGTATTGCATCCAGAGAGAAGCGGATAGACAGACGTATAAACAGACAGCCACATTTTAAAGCTGTGACATAAATATATATATATAAAAGACGCAGAAACGCAGACAGATACCTACAGAAAGGATGACACATAGACGGACACTGTCACATGGACATCGTTCAATGCTTAAACCATTTCTTCATTCTTTTCAAACACGAGAAGCCAGTATTAAACATTAACTCAGTCTTTTGTACATTTTGTCGGCACAACATAGATTATATAAATTGCACACAGTTCAGAGATCGTTCTGGCTTCTGGACAAACTGCAGAGCTACGGACGAGAAACAGTAAAACTGCAGTGGACAGAAATCATTTTGACCAAATCATTTTCCACCGAAGCAGACCAAAAACTAAATCAAATAGGCCTACAATAATGGCATTCATATTATATATACATGTATATATATATATGTATATATATATGTATATATATATGTATATATATATGTATATATATACATGTATATATATATGTATATATACATGTATATATATATGTATATATATACATGTATATATATATGTATATATATATGTATATATATATAAAGCTAGAATCCTTACACCCACCGGTTGACATGCGATAAGTGCATGTCGTATTAATATGTATAGATTCATGTATATGCATATATGCACGTATGCTATATATGTAATGCAGACCATAATTGTATATAGAAGACATTAGTTTGAGTCTACAGTATGTATTGCGTGAGTAACCACATAGTCACTTGTACGCACACAAATATATGAAAGGTGCCTGCAGCAACTCCCTCCTCTCTCTCCCTCTCTCTCTCTCTGCCTGTCTGTCTGTTTCTCTTTCTCTCTCTGTCTGTCTGTCTGTCTCTCTCCCCCTCTTTCTCTCTCTTTTTCTGTGCCTCTGCTCCTATTATTCTCTTTGTCTCCCTATTTACAGTATACTGCCTCCGCTGAAAACGCTGATGCTGCCTACGATATCGAAAGCGATGGTATAGTCAATGCGGAAGTAGTGAGTTTGTCCCGACCATGATGATGAATAGACCTAAGTGGGATGAACGTGCGTTATGCACAACGGTCGAGTGTCACCTTGAAGTGGATGTACTCACACTTAGAACCCAAGTGAAGAGAACGAAGAACAGGTCTCGGTTCGAGAATACAATGCTACAGAAGGCAGCATGCATTCAGAGGCAGATCACAGAGAAAGAAGTTGCAGTAGTCAATCAACTCTCGTCCGAATGAACACGTGCATCTGTGTTTTCGATTCTGACTCGTGAGTAGAGCAAATCTGTCGGATACTTCATAAACGAAATAGGCAGGTTTGAGACGTTACAGCAGTTTAAGGCTTAAGAACAGATAATTTAGCTTTATATTTTAATATCCCGTATGGAGTGAATATACTCAACAAGAACTAATTTTCTAATTTTCTTAGAGATTTTCTGGTTTTCTGTTTGAATGAATATTTCTAGCGGAATATTTGAAGGCAAAAGATCAAGTTTCAGCATTCTTCAGATGTCAACAGTCAGCCATAAGAACTGATCGCAGAGAGGATTGTAGGTCTAGGATCAAATATTTAGTACTTTCTATGTATTCATCAAAACCTAACAACATTAAAAAAATGAACCGTATGCCTACTTTAGATTCTTTTCTATCGTGCGCATAAAGATAAATGACTTCCATTAATTTGTTCTTACCTATAAAGCAGTCCAATGAAATAGAACTGCAGTGTGTAATCATTCCTAGGAGTATTGCGCGGTACGTGAGTAAACTACACACTCTCTGAAGCGTTGCCTTTCCTTCTCGCAGTTCACACCATAAGCTAGACATAAATTGTCTGTATAATTGGATAGTGTAGCACTTTAGCCTACAGTCGGTCTATCCGATATCCTGCGGACTGCGTTACGCAAGCAAATGATTGAAGTTAAAGGGCAAAGGTTACTTATTCATAAAACGGTGATTAGATCATGCTATGCCAAGAATGTTTTCTTTTGTTCTTCACTCCTTTCGATCATATCATTCATTCATTCATTCATAAATTTCCTTCTTTTATTTCTTCCTCTCTTCCCTTTTCCTCCCTCTCTTCTCCCTCTCTCTCTCTCTCTGTCTGTCTCTCTCTCTCTCTCTCTCTCTCTCTCTCTGTCTCTCTCTCTTCTCTCCTTCATTTATACGTAGTGTCTTTCTGCCTGCTGTTCTTCCTTCCTTCTTGTCTAACATCCTTCCTTCCTTTTTTCCATCCGTCCATCCATTCTTCCTTGTTTTCCTTCACCAAACTTTCTTCCTTCCACTCTATTTTTGTTCTATTTTCCTGAATCGCCTTCTTCCATTCGATTTTTCTACATTCTCTTCCTTCTTCCTTCTCTCTATTTTAGTATTTCCGGCTGTCTATCCACTTCCCACAGTCAATTGTTCCTTCACTCATGCATTGTCTCCATCTTTCTTTCTTTTCTTAATTCTCTCATGCATGATTAATGTCCCTCTTTCCAGCTTTCTTTCCTATTTTCGCTTCGTTAATCCCGCTTTTCTTTTTAAGGTTTCTACTTTCTTTACCTTCATCGTGTCTACACCAGCAATCTTCATCCTTCCTTCACATCTTCATCCTTCCTTCACATCTTCATCCTTCCTTCACATCTTCATCCTTCCTTCGCATCTTCATCCTTCCTTCACATCTTCATCCTTCACTCCTCTCTGCCTTTCCTCTTTCTATTATTCATTCCTAGCTTCTGATCTTCCTTCTTTCCTTCTTTTCCTATTCGTGATCTATTCCTTCCTCTCTTCTTTTCTACTTCTTTCCTTCTTTCTTCTATCCGTCTCTCTTTCGTGCCTATCTACCTTCCTTCCATCTCTGCATTTTCCCTGCATGGCCATAACCGTCAGATTCTAATCGGTGATCATGGCGCCGTGTCTTCCGTCATTGATTTTCATCCAACGACGATAGAGGACGAGGAGAAGACCAGGCGGAGTCTGGATGAGCCACCAGTAAAGGGATGGAAAGGAGCGTCACAGTCAGCCTTGGCCGCCGCTGTGGCCAGACGGCGCTTTGAGCGCCGGCCATCGGAGACAGGCGGCCAGGCAGGCAGGCGGCAGGGCAGGCAGGCGGCAGGGCAGGCAGGCGGCAGGGCAGGCAGGCGGCCAGACTGGGCAGTTATAGGGACGCACGGTCTTCACCTGCTTGCTGTTGTACACTGGACACGAATTATCGATCTCTGCATTATCATATATTCCAAACGAATGCGGTCACGCCTCGAGATCGATCAAGATCGAGAGAAGAGAGGAGGAGGAACGGAAGCAGCAGAGAACGAGTGTATCGAGGAGGACCCAGGCCAGATTCAGTCGTCAACGAAGAGAGGGATATCGTTGTTGGAAGAAGGTATGTCAGTAAACATATTTTGTTTCGCTCTAATACTTATCACACCATCGTTGTCAGACATGGATGACCAATCTCACACATCTGCGCCTATACTGCGCTGCAATCGTAATCGTAATTTCAACATTTCTACAGGGTCCAAAAGAAATCGCGGGAACCAGTTTATTCTCAGGCGATTGATCAAAGCAGAATCGATAGGCAGATGGGTAAAATCGGCTCCAGGTCAGAATCCAAAGGGGTAGGAGATGATGAGGGATTGAAGGAGGTAACAGATGGTTGGAGCAGTGTTTGACAGGAAAAGGAAGAGGAGCGACTTGAACGACGTTCCTGCATCGTGTATAACGGACGAAGATAAGAGGTCTGAGAGAATTGAAGTGTGTTGTTGGTGAGTGACATGATTTCCTAATTATTCTATTTGTTCAGCTAGTTCGGGTTCATATCAGTGCAGCGATTCAAGAACAGAGGCGATGTGATGGGGCGTATATGGTCTATAAGGACGGCAAGAAGAGAGCCTTCTGCATGGAAATAACTTAAAGGCGGTTTACTTGGAGTAGTCACATTTCATGAAATAGTCCAATTGCAAAGACTATAGCTGTGGCGACAGTAGTTGCAGTAGTTTTTAAATCGAGCAATGATGGCCGATATGCGTAAATCACGAGCGGGAAGGATGAGTGAAATCTGTAGGTATACGCTCTTAGAAGCTAAGGAAATGTTGAACGTTAAACATAAGCTGCAGAGTTAAGAATCAGGGATGAATATTTAGATGGTAGATAGTGTCTGGGTTGATGACAATATTTGTGGAACTCGTATTGGGAAACATTACACCAATGAGTAATAGATTTAAAGATTATACATAGATGGGCAATTGGGCCTGAAATGACAGATGTCATTAAAGTGTCAGTCATATGCCTGCGTAATGGTTAAATTATAGTATACTGTAATAACTCGAGATTATTTGTTCATATTATGCTTGGAATCTTGCCGCGGACTGTCAGTTTGAATATAGTAAACGAATATTATTTTCATTATTATTGCTGTTGTTGTTAAGTCTGTTATGGGCACCTCAGATTGGAACAATCGGGAGACCGTGTAGGCTTAAAGACCCCTTCGCTAACAATAATATGGGAAAACGGTCAATTAAGGCCTAATCAGTCTGTATTTGTGTTGGGTGGATCTGCGAAGAAATGAATTTGTATTGTCATTATTGTTATGATTTTTTTATTATAATCATTATCATTATTATTATTCTCTGCTTGTCATCATGCAAAATGTAGGCTATGTTTCTTGTTGAAATTCAAATCCTGCAACTGATACCCTTTTAAACAAAAGTAAGCCAATCGGTCACATCTAGAAATCCAGTGCTTGTCTGAAATTGCCTCTTAACAATTGCGATTAACTGCAGTTTGCTGACGTCTGAAAGTTGATGGCATTAATTTCACTCTTCATTTTAACCACTGTTATTTTATATTGTAGTATTACGCTGCTTTGTTCCGAATGCATTTTCAAACTGAAGTGAAAAACATTTGTCAAAATATCATCTAAAAAGCCATTGCACTCAATCACCCAATCAACCAACCACACACACATACATACACACACATATATATATATATATAATTAAATATTATATTTCACACATTTATATATATATATATTTTTTGTTCATATACGCAGTGACTTTGACGCAGTCAAGTTCACTTAAACGCAGACATTATTTTTCGCACAAAAAGGTTGTGTGTGTATGCTGACTTGTTGAGCTTTCCCGACAGATCAATCACATTCCCTCGAGAGCTTAAGTGTAATTCTATGCGCATATTTGCGTGCCAATAGCCAATAAGGCTCAAGCGAAGTAGAACAGGCTACTGTCCAATTCATACTCTAGATATCTATAGGTCAAATGTCATATGCAATTACGGACCGTTTCGAACGAGGTTCTTGTGTATCTTTTAGTCCTCCCATTAATACCAGCAGAGGTGTAACAAGCGGGGGGGCAGAGGAGCACCGGCCTTCGGGTTTCAAAACTGGGCGAAGTCTCCCAGTCTTAGTGCTCAGTGCCCCCATGTGCGCCCCCAAATCGGTTCTTGTTTATGTGTCTCCAATGACTTTTTAGGATGACTTTGTTAAGATAATTTGTGCTCCCCATTTTTCAAAACTTTGTTACTCCTCTGAATACCAGTAGGAGATAAGCTAAAAGGAAGACTTTGGCGCGTTCACTTGCATGCGATAAATTGGCAACCAAAGATAACTTCTGCTTTTAAGAGACTTTGACTACGTCAGAACCACTGTTTCATACATATTCGTTGACTATATTCAGATGAGCTAAATCAGTCAATATATTTGTATTGATACCAACAGAGGAACCTGTCAGCAAAATACATACATTGACAATCAGCAGAAGTGGGATGAATAGGGAAGAAAAAAGCCCTTAGGGGACCGGTGGTCCCGCTAGTCGGGCTACCCTTTCTTGGAATACAGTAAGAAGCGGTATTACAAGACAATTCTGATTGAAACCCGTAAACTTAACCAGCTAAATAGGAGACGATAAGAGCATACGTGTTATTCGAGCAAAATTGTTAACAGGTGATATATATATATATATATATATATATATATTTCTCAAATTAAAATTACGAACACTATTTGAAACACGTTTCTCATTTGAATTTTCATTCCATGTATATGGACTGGTACAGTTTTAACTGAGCATTTGCGAGTATTGATTAAGTGGGGGAGTCTGGGGCAGAGTATGGGTAGGCCTAGCGGTTTGAATCGTAAGGTGTTCTTTCCTCTAGTTGGTGTTAATTATTAGGCTTATTTGTAATTTACCGACTCATTCTATTTTTTAACCCTTGCCGTCTCATTATTAATCCATGGCCGACGATCGATGCAACGGACGTCGAAAGTTGCTAAGCTTAGAACACCCTCAGTCACACTGTAGGCGCTTTATTCATCCTGCGCTATAGAAACCATGGGAAGCGTGGACATTGTTCAAAGGACGGTTTAATATGACGAACATCAAACGCCTTCATTGAGGCGTTCATTTTCCCTTCTGTGCAGGCTTTTATTGACATTTATTGATTTCATCGCTATTAAAAGATGTCAAGATGTAATAGGCCAATATGTATGTACACTGGAGTGCGTTCTGTTAGCTGATAAAACAAAGAATATACTCACCTATATCATTTTCGAAGCTGAAACTGTTACCGGTAGTCTTTATTATCCTTTTACTGTGAGCTCCGTACTTTGATAGTGCCAGTCCAAATCCTGGATAAAGTAGGATGGCGTCACTAATGATCTCTATAATAACACTGAGTCGTTAAACCGAAATAACTACTTTACCTAGGTTTCTTTATCGTTCTCTTTAACTCTATCGATGTTTTCTTATCGCTGGGCTCTATCGAATGTAACGGTGAATTTCTTCCATGTTCGTAGACTGTTGGACTGTGTGATTGCGTGTAAAAAACCAGGGATGAACCGCAGTGGACCAGTAGGATTAATGCGTATCGCTTGGCCGGAAAACTAAATCAATGCGGAGGATACAGATATGCCGGAAGATGGGAGGAGGACAGCGGAAGCATTGCGTCAGATGGACTTTAGGCATTATTTATTTGGCGCCAGATTACCGTAGATATTGACCGTCGAACCGAGTCAGAGCTTTTTAGTGCTAAGTCTGTATAAAGAACAGAAACGCAAGAAGACGAAACGTCGGTGTGTGTTTGTGTGTATTTGTCTGTGTGTGTGTGTGTGTGTGTGTGTGTGTGTGTGTGTGTGTGTGTGTGTGTGTGGAGTTGCTGGATTGGATAAACGAAAGAGTGATTAAGCCGGATAAACCAAAGAGTGACAGGGTTAGGTAAACCAAGGAGTGACTTGATTGGGTAAACAAAAGAATGACTGTTCTGGGTAAAACAAGTAGTGACTGAACTCGGTAGAACTAGAATTTTACTCGACTGAGCTTTATGTTACTAAGCAATTATGTAATTGGATAAACCAAAGAGTCGCGCTCACTTGGATAGTTCGCGAGTTAACATAAAAAGGAAGGAGCAAAGAAGCATCAACCTACACGGTATCAGGACATTACCCCCCGGACATTACCCCCCTCCGGGCATTACCCCCGGACATTACCCCACCCCAAAGGCTTCTTCCAGGGTATTTGTCCTGCTTTGCCTTGTTGTATCGCCGCCACATCGTATCACAGGATAGGACTACATTTGATACAGTGAACCGAGTAAAGTCTACTGGTTCTTCTGCAACCATGGTTTGCACCCGCTCCCAGCAAGTATACATCATCGAAGCTCAAGAAATTTGCTTGGACATTCAGATCTGAGATCTGTTCCATGTTACCCATAGACCAGTATCAAGGACCAATATGCACAGGACTGGAAACTCCGTATGTTCTTTCGTTTCATTAATCGTTGGGCGATAATCGGGAACAAGCCATTTTCACATCTTTTTTGCATAACAAACTGATTTATTAACTTTTAGATATGAAGATAAATTGACGAAAAACTATATGTATGTCACTCAGCACAGTAAAAAATGCCGCTGGAGATTTAAGGCATCTTATTTTCTAAAAGAAGCAAAATTTTGATTGGGGCGACATCTATGTCTAAGAGTAAAAATCATACACACAAATTGGACGAGTTATCTTCTTATCTAGATTCTTTGGGCCAGTACACTGAGCATAGGCAATAAAAAATCTAATCGGTCACGAAAGGGAAGTAGTACCAAAAAAACCGAGCCATAGAAAATGGGTTAGAAACGCTGACATAGACATATTATATATAATATAAGATTTTTATGAATATTCATTACCGGATCCGTGAGCGGATCAACAATCGGAAGAGACGCTATCCGCCAAATTCTGACGCGTTAGTTCTCGTCGTCCGCCATTGCCGAGTCAATTGCATCGGTGTCTGAAAGGAGTAAAAAGGGGACGGAGCGAATGATTCATGTCTTTAATCTGAACGGGCAAATCTCCGGTTCTGGCGTTGACTCTTGATCACGCGCGGGGAAACATTCATTAAGTTATTTGCAAGTGGAGCGGACAGTGAACAGCGATCGAGGGAATAAAAATCCGCTGCCCCGTGCACTACGCTACGTCGCTGTTAAATGGCCCCCTTGTGCGTTGTCATGGCTTTTTTAATAAATTATCCGGGCTCATACAGGATTGGATTGTAAGACAGTCCAACGTTACGAACGTTTTTATCCACGCACAAAGCTGTTGATGGAACTTACTGTCATATAGCGCCATAATAGGCAAAATGTATTGCCTACACGTGTGACAATCCGCTTGCATCTATCTAGTCGACTTGGCTGTCAACAACAGGTTATTAATAATATAATAATATTATGACACATTTCATGACACATTTCGTTACAGAAAAGTCACGAAATGTGTCTTGAAATGTGTCGTGAACGACGTGAAGTCAACATTATATTTTGCCCTCGACCGTCTGTACAGCCATGTCTTATTTAATTCCATGTCTTATAGATACCACTTGTCCTCAAAACTTTGTTGAGCGCCTTAAGGTCAATGTCAGCTATTAATTTCACATCAAACATGACTCTTTGACAGCTGAAACAGTCGAAAATGTATTTTAGTGCTAAATTAAAACAGTCTACAAATCCGTAGTGAACTACATTTGCCTGTATATCGTGTTCCATAAATTATGCGTTATCCTGTGCCTATGTCCTGAAACTCTGTTAACGCCATTAGGGGCCGTTCACATATTATATAACGCTCAAGGGGTAGGTGGGTGGGTGTACATCATACGCTATTAAATAGGTAGAGTAATGTTGTACCGCAAGTCTATCGATAAATACCTGACAGTGCAATATTAAACCAATCCATTGTGTAATATTGTAATGCTCATTTCTAGTGCAAAGAAGGAGGGAAACTAAAATAGTGCTTTTAAATAGGATGTACGTCACTGCCATGTATTGTCATACTGCTTTAATAGGCCTACATGTAGATAAATGGTGACAATCGTCAACTATCCAATTAGTTACCGTAATTAATACAAGTGAATGTAGCGCCATTAAAAGTCCAAATATTAAGATGCAGAGGAGCATGGATCCATATATCTGGTCTAATCATCATTGGCAAGAGAGAGTATGCAATTTTAAGATAGCTTTTGCTACATAGCTAATTGGGTGTATGATGATTTTTTACTACATCTTTTGAAATGGATGAATCACTACTATTAAAGTGCTAACTAACATTATATTGTTATAAAAGTTTCAAATTGTGCAATACAATTATGTCGATTATGTCTTTTAACGTGCTTGTAGACTGGGGTGGGGTAGGGGGTAGGTAGCATATCTCTTATATAATATAGGGGTGAGGGGGGGTCACGGCTGCTGTTATGTAACGTTATTAGGGATATTAGGGGGCGTGGGTAAAAAATTGGGATTTTATGCGTTATATAATATGTGAACGGCCTATTAGTCACTCCCTTACAACATCTGCCCTTTTAACACATGTTTCCTTGTGCCCTCTTCATAATTTAGCTCTATTATTTATAAGTACTCGTAATCCCCTATGTCCTCCGTCGCTTTCATTTTCTACCTTCCATCGCATTCGTCATCCACGCTGAATTCCTTCTGCCAGATCTCAGATCCTACTCTGTGTAGACTAGGGTCTGGCGCTGCACTGCGCATTAGAAGACGTTACTGCAGATGAAGATGGATCAGCTGAAGGATTCCAGAGCCTACAGGTGGTCGTTAGCATTGGAAGCAGAGTAGATACATCGTGTCAGATGCAGAGACAACAGCGGCAGCACACGAGACGGCGCTTTCTAGGAGCAACAGATATGGGAGGATGAGAGAGAGAATGGCACTGAGAGATCCTCCTCTTTACAGGCACTGATGGCAGAACTCTTGCACGTCTCCTCCAACGATCTCTTGTAGCGATATTTGATATGGACTGTGGACGCCTGATGAGAGAAATTTAGTAAATTAGGTGGATAGATCGACAGATACATAGATGGATAGACAGATGGCATGGTGGATTTAGAAATGGGTAGATGGAATAGATATGTGAGTAATTAGGTTGACAGATGGATAAGTGGATTGATAGAAATATAGATAGATGTAGATAGATGTAGAAAGATAGATATATAGATAGATAGATAGATATAGATGGATGGATGGATGGTTGGATGGATGGATGGATGGATGATGCATGGATGATGTATGGATGATGCATGGATGAATGGATGTATGGATGGATGGATGTATTAATTGATGGATGAATGGATGCATGGGTGGATGGATGGATGCATTAATTGATGGATGGATTGGTGTGAGGCCGGATAGATGGATGGATGCATGGATGGATTGCTTGGCCAATGTTGTCAATATGAGTTAGAGATGTACATTGTACGTAGCCTAGGTGACGACAGCGAGCGGGAACGTCGAGAGCACGAAGCAAGAGACAGAGACAGAGGTAGATTAGAAACAGAGTGTGAGAGGTACAGACAGACAAACAGACACACAGACAGACACACAGACAGACACACAGACAGATAGACAGACATATTGACCGACCGAATGTCTGACTGACCGAATGTCTGACTGACCGACCGACCGACCAACGGACTGAATGACTGACTGACCGACTGACTGATTAACTGACTTATTGACTGACTGACTGATTGACCGACATGATTGGCCCATACAACCTTGTCTCTGCTGATTTAAGATATTCTTAATATGCCCACTGCCCAAGTATGCGACTGTGCAGAACCATTTGTCACTATAGACCAGTACAATGCTCATTGCTCGTGGTCTATGCATATCTCACTGCCATTGCTGCAATTCTCATCGCTTAAAGCCATCTGCTCCTCTGAACTTCCCACAAGAGACAGAAATCGATGGCTCTTCCAAAGACCATTTTACGACCGGGAACCTTTGATTTAGTCGCTTCGAGACGCGAATAATAGCGCCGCATAAAAGCCAGAAACGCAGATGCTCAATAATGAGCAGAATCAGCCGAAGAATCAGATTGATATAGCGCACATTCGAGATTTGGAGGAATTTTTTTTAAACCCAGAAAATGTACACACTATGTAGTATGCATGTATAAATACATACATACATAGGCATTATATATATATATACACATGCATTTACTTATGCATCTATATATATCATTATATACATACGTTCATGCATACATGCACACACATGCTCACTTAGGCAACATGCATACAATAACATACAGGCATGCATTCATGCATGTTTATAAGCATACATACATACATACATACATACATACATACATACATACATACATACATACATACATACATGCATACGTACATATATACATACATATATATATAATAAAAGCGTGTATATTGCACATGAGCTGACTTTTATAAACATTAAAATTTTTAGATCGATGTGTTTTAGATCATTGGTCATCGACAATCAGAAATTCCATCGTAAACTTTTCCGATCACGTGCGATGCATTCCACTCTCGTCTAAGACGCTCACGCATCCGCCTCTTCAGCTGACTTCCGGTTAACTCCGCGGCTGTTTCGGTCCCTTCCGATCGCCATTTCTTCTCCCGTTCGATCGTCAGTCAATCGCCAAGATTTCCTACGCCAGCTTCCGTGACAACTTCTCGTCTGGAGTGAACTTCCTGCGTCGCCGATTCAGTTCGAGCGACCTCCAGGAAGACCTCCTCCAGGATGGATCCGATCCCAGTGGGGCGACGATGGCGGACCAATACGGTCCCCATCCCACGCACTATCAGCAGCAACAGCAGAACCTCCGTCGACCGCCGATGACCAGTGCTCCGTCGTCACCGTCCATCAGTGCGGTCCAGGTGATGATGCGAGCAGCCGTCAATGCCACTCCTCTCGGCCAGAGAACGTCATCTTCGTCAACGAATCAGTCGACGATGATGAGGGACAGATGCAAGATCCTGCTCATCATCGACGAACCACATACCGACTGGTAACTAACTAAGCATCGATGGTCTCAGACGAAAGACGCAGGAGAGGGACTTAAGGGGGATGGTGAATGGTTGCTATCAGTGACTGGTTAATGATATCGGGTGATTGGACTTTGTGTTATCATTTGATCAGATGGATGGCTGAGTCGTTAAATTACTTACCTACCTACTTATTTATATCCCAACTGCTTCACCTACCTACTTACTTATGTCCCAACTGCTTCACCTACCTACTTACTCTATGACTGACGACTGACTGAATGACTCATTGGCTTGCTTTCTTACAGACTGACTTGATTATTATTTAACGTCTGGATTACTTTCCAACTTTTTCACGTCCTTGCTTAATGGATGTCTCATTGACAGGTGTCTTTACCAGCATGTCAGCCAGTTGTTAGTCATCCAATTAAGTGGGTCTCACTGGTTGAATTATTTGCAAAAGCTTGACCTTGGTCGAATGTGAAGAGACATTAATCCTAGTATAATCGTCGTTGACCAGATGGCGCCAGCCTAATTCAATTCAAAAACAGGTGGTCACTCTTAACAGATACCTAATTTATGTAGCTCCAGCGCTGTTTAAGGGATTGTCCAGGCACGAACTTCGTCCCATCCGTTACAGGCGTGCGCTGGTCGTCAAAAGGAGCTTTAGGCATTTGAGGGAATTGCTGTCCTCTCATTGAATTGCAGAACGATGCCATTATATAGTGCTCTCGACTATATGCGGAAAAATATAAATCAATAATTAAGTTCAAAATTGGTGGCACACACTAGTCCTGGCGACTATCTTTGTGTGGATTGTAGAAAACGTTTTTTGTATGTCCTTGGTATTTAGATCTATGGCCCACTCTCTAATCTTTGTCTAATCTAATAACTTATGTTGCGCCGTTATAATAAAGTGCAATGCATCAATCGATAAAAAACCTCCATCAATTCACTCGTCCTTCTTGTTCATTGCTTAGGAAAATACGACAATTTTATGTTGCATTATATGATTAGAAAACTCAAGAATAAAGTATTTCTCAGCTGTGCAAATGAAGACCCTTCCTGGGTCGATCAATTGTTCCGCTCAGGTGCGCAAAATTTTTGTTCTGCTAGGCCTCTGATTCATGACTGAATAGTCTTATCAATAGCTTTGCAGCTGTAACTGGTCTGATATGTCTATAAAAAGGCAAATTTGGATATCAGATACCAACAACTCACGTTTCGTCGCTGTTACCATTTTAGGAGCAGGTATTTCGTCGGTCGAAAGATATTTGGTGACTGGGAATTGAGAGTAGAACAGGTATGTGAATCACTGTGATATACATGTAGTTATTGAGAATATTTGGTTACTGTGTGCATTGCATTGTATTTAAAATGCATGCTTCAGAAATTTAATTATGCCCGCTGTCATCATCTTAGGTTATTAGCCAAAAACGACGATGCTGCCAGAACACTCGACACCTTCAAGCGTTTTATTATACCGACAAAATATAATGTGAATCTGCATACATAGCAAATAAATAGACATAGAGCCAAATAAACACACTGGAGTAACATGAGTGCATGTTGTACTACACATAACTAGCAAAGAGATAACTAAAAACTACTAAGTCAGTGTGCGCATGTAGATCACAGTAGATGTTTAATTGCCTCTGAATCTGTGTAGGCGCAGTTTTCTGAGATAAATCTGTCGGCATTCAGCCACAGCGGTGTCACTGTCGAGATCCGAAACAGTCGAAACGATGCCAAGGTCAATTCAAGGTCAGACAAAAATTCACTCACGCGTTTAGACCATCAGTCATTTCTAGGAATTAAGCATCGTAAGCCTGTGAGGTATGACGTGTCATTGTGACTGCAATTGAACATTATATAGTGCCACACTAAGAGCAAATATCCATCTAAGATACTCTCTGTGTCAGTCTATGTTGTGTTGAATGTAAATATGATTAATAATTACGTGAGCTAGCAAAGTATTGGATAGGAGACTAGAGGAGTCCCATGCAGTGAGGGTGCCGCGGGGTCACACGCGCATGGAGTCCGACCAACTGATCCCACTAACTATTAAAACAGTATGGTTTCTTACCATGTATATGACAATGCGAATGAATGCCAAGTGATAAGTAGTACATACAGTATAACGCACAGAAAACAAACGACGTTCAGGTGTAAACTCATCTGTTTTAATTTGTCTAATAACCGCACCCAGCTCTTTTCGTTCTCTGACTTTTGTCAGATTTCGATTGAATCTCTCCCACTGAGATTAGCATTTTTATTTACTGAGATCTCATTGAAGTGACCACCGGTTCAGCCCTGTACATTGTGAGAATGACGCTGTAGAAGCTATTGTATTGGATTAGTTTGGATTGTCTTGTCTTCATTAGATAAACATGTGAGACATGAGTTTAGTTAAGTATGTTAATGCACAGTAATTATTGTGATCATATCTGTAATACAGTCATTCTTGGCTAAGTACATAGCCTCAAAGTGCTTTGTGACTGCATTGACTGGTATGACGTATTGTGTTATGATGTCGTGTTTTTCTTCACATTGAAGAATATTGAATATTATTTTCTATGTCGTTAGATGACATAGAATGTAATATTCAACTGTAAATTTTATGCTACGGTATAGCTATAGAAAGTGTACGAAATTCCTTATATTATGGTATGGTATTCTATGAAACAAGAGTAGTTGCACAGACGCTGGACCAATTCTTCTGCTGATGTATTGGGATGCTTCCATTTGTTCAGGTCCTTCCAGCCGGACTTTGTACTTGTGCGGCAACACGTGAGAGACGCAACAGAGAACTGGCGCAACATAATCCTCGGCCTCCAATACGGAGCCATTCCAAGCATCAACTCTCTTCAGTCGACTTACAACTTCCTCGACAAGCCGTGGGTGGTAAGTGCACGCAACCCCGCTCTACCCCTTTCATTCAGCTCCCGTTCCATTACCCTTCACACACTATTGACACCCGACAATGCTCTACCGTACAACTCAAACTTATGATTAGGCTATTTTGGCAAAATGACAACGATTATGATAATGACAATGAAGGCATAAGGATGACCAAGTCTTTTTTTCAGATTTCTGACGGTGGCCACCGGAAAGGGCGATCTCAATTGACAGGTGGGAGACACCCAATGAGCGGGATAGGAAATGTGGAAGGGGACACACGCATAACACGTCCCCTCTATGTAAAAGGGGGGGGATTTTTCCCCTTTACCCCGGGATCGAATAACTCCCATCTCGCCGCATCAGTCTGATAGTTGATACGTAAATAGTTTATTCCAAACACGACTATTGTTATTCTACTTATGACAAAGCGTTTCTTCTAAAACGACACGACTGCAAACAATCAAGTACGCTCTTGCCCGCGCAGTCACCAAAGCTCCCAAACGCCACAACATAAGCACCGTTCCAAATCATTTCATTTGGCTAAAAGTCTCTCGGCGCACCCATTACAAAATTGTATCTATCACTCACAACGCATTTCAGATCTCTAAACCCGCTCACTCGCTCAGAGTCATAATTCTTTCTTTATTTCGGCCTGCAGTTTCATGCCTTGAGATTCTGCAACCGCTCCTTTATCACCGAAACGCAATTGCGAACATGAATTTTGGTACTGCGCTGGTGAATGAGTTAGTCTCCCTGACGGGGGCTTTTAGGGTACTGAGACATTTTCTAAGATTTATACTGAATAACATGCTACTGTCACAACTATGACACGGCTGTCGTTACTCTCATTAATTAGGCGCCCTTGCAGTGACTTGGCGGCGTTTACGGCACCTTATTAATCGTCGTTTTTATTATTATTTATCCCGCCCCACTTATACTGCTATAAATTATGGCAAGTTGTCGCCATCATTATGATTACATTTGTATTACATTTCTAGGACTGATTCTGACTTGCTTTGGTTGTGTTTTCTTCCTCCTCCATATAATTCTTCTCCTCATTGTCACAATTATCTTCTTTATTTATTCCCCTCCTCAATCCCATAGATCTCATCGTGGTTCTCACGTTTTCTCGTCTGAATTCCCTGAGTTATTCTCTGAGTTATTCTCTGAGTTATTCTCTGAGTAACTCTTAGTGTAATTATCGAAGTAATTATCGGAGTAATTCTCAGAATAACTCTCGGCGTAGTTCACCCTCCCTTACCTACAATACTATCAGCCTCCCTTACCTCCGAGTAATTCACTAAGAAATTCTCTGAGTAATTCTCTGAGTAATACTCTGAGTAATTTTAGGAGTAATGCTCGGAGTAATTCTCGGAGTAATACTCGGAGCGATTCTCGGAGCAATGCCTCGTTTTCCTATCCGATCGCAATCTCTCATTTTATCACCCTCCGTTTAATTCTCGTGATTTACACGTCGTCGTCCTCCTCTACACTTCTTCCTCCTCCGCCTCCACTTTCTCCTCCTCCACTTTCTCCTCCTCCACTTTCTCCTCCTCCACTTTCTCCTCCTCCACTTTCTCCTCCTCCACTTTCTCCTCCTCCTCCTCTTTCTGCTCTCTTCAAATGTTGTTACCATCCTCTATAGCTCTCCTTCGTACTAAAGCTTATACGTTGCTTTGGTCAATGTTTGCTATCCATTCTCTCTTCGTCCTCCAACTGTGACGCTCCCCTTTAAGCCCTTCCCCTCCTATGGGGCTTTCGTAATTACTTTCATTCTTCAGTCTGAAACTGCTGTTGATGATCATGTAGCTATCCTCCTTCAGCAGTTTTTGTCGCCTCGCTGCTTTCTCTTTACTCCATCCGTTTTCTCTGTACGCCATCCTTTTTCTCTTCTCTTTTTCAGTTAGCCCTCCCCGCACTTCCGTCCTTTCTCCTCTCATATCCTTCTTGATCCTTTGCCACCCTCTTTCTTCATATCCCATCCCCACCTCTAGCCACATGCCTCTAGTCATTACTTTGCTTCTTCCCAAGCTTCCTCGTTTCTCAATTGTCCATCATCTTTAATTTTCCTCTTCAATTCAATTCAATATTCGCTTTATTCCAGATGGACAACTGACACATCTTCAACTAGGCTTGCACTCAACGTCTTACTTACTCCTTTCTTCCTTCGTTCTTTCTCCTCTGACCTTCCATTTCTTCTGCTCCTCCACCTCCGTCTTTCAGGAATCCCCAATTTTCCGGCAGCCTTGTATTTATCATTCTCCATATGTTACCGTGATGTTTCCACATGTTTTCGATTATCTTGTGAAATGATCATCTTTTGAGCAGTCAGTCGCTCCATTCCCATGGAGCCATCCGAAAAAAACATCGAAACGGACACGGATCGATATATATATACTCTATATATACTCTATATATACTCTATATTTACTCTATATTTACTCTATATTTACTCTATATTTACTCTATATTTACTCTATATTTACTCTATATTTACTCTATATTTACTCTATATTTACTCTATATTATGAATATAATATTCCTTTTATCGATGTATTTGATCAGATGGATATGCGTTCAGTTTGTCGAATGCATTCTTACTTAATGCCACCATAACACCGTAGCGATTGTTTTGGACTCGATGCCAAAATTATTGATCATCAGTTATGTGAATACTTGTGAGTGATGTGGGTACTGGTAGATTGAAGGTTTATTGTGAATTAAGGGTGTATTAATGGACTTGGTTAAGAGATATATCGATGGGTTAAATGGTATTAGTGGGTTGAGAGGTATTAGGTTCTTAAGGGGCATGTGTGGGTTTAGAGGTATTGGCGGGTTAAGGGGTATTGGCGGGTATATGGTATTGGTGGGGTTGAGGGTATTGGAGGGTTAATGGGTATAGGGGTTATGGATATGGATGGGTTTAGAGGTATTGGTGAGCTAAGGGGTATAGTGGATTGAGTTGCATTGATGGGTTACGAGGTATGGGTTGGTTAAGAAGCATTGGTGGATTAAAAGATATCGACGGATTAAGGAGTGCTGATGAGTAAAGGATATAGAGAGGTTTTGGTGGATTTATGGGTATCTGTTAGTTAAGGGGTATTGGTGGCTTAAAGGGTATCGATGGGTTAAGAGGTGATGGTGGGTTAAGACGCAAAATTGGATCTGTTGGTTTTGGTCATCTTCGAATGTATTGGTCGGTTTCGATTTAATTGGTTTTTAAGGGAAATGGTTGTTATTAGACGGTAAAGCGCACGATTATTTCATCTGAGGTGAAATCGGTACGTAGTTTAGTTCATCGATGTACATGATAATATTCATCATTTCCTAAAATTATAGATTGTAAGATTCGCCAAATATCTCCAATAGATTTATATCTCCATAATTTTAATAAACGAACACTCAGCATTTCAAATTCTTGGGCAGGCAAACAGAATGCAATGCCTGGCGTATTATAAAGAAATCATTGACAGTATCCGCTTATTCACCGAATGTAAGTCATTTACGCAATTTGCCTCTATTTATTGATATCCATGCGCTGATATACATATGTAATGATATGTGTCCAGTTTCAATGGTGTGATCTCCACACGTGTTAGCGTAAGGATTGCCTACAAAGATTGCAAGTAAACAAATTGCAATAAATCAGTTAGAACTGCAAATGTGATAGCACAGCTGTGATTTTGGAAAAAATAATAATGAACCCAGCACTAATGAGCCGTCATCAAATCTGAAATTTCATCAGAATGCTTAGAACCTAAGATGAAAGATCGCCAAAGGACGAAAATTTCTTTCGACTAAACATCACGTAAAGCACAGTCGATGAAGTTGTTTGTTTGCCTCATATATTAACTTCTGAACCTGAATCTAAACGAATCTGAATCTACAGGAAGCTGGATGTTTGTGAATCTGTAAATATGTTAAGCTGGATATACGAATTTGGATGGATCCCAGTCCTGATGCATATCAGTCTGGATGTATGTGAATCTGGATTTCAATGAATCTGGATGACTATAAAACTGGATGGATAACATTGTTTATCAATCTGTATAAGTATATATATAGAATCTGGATGTATATCAATCTGGATACAACTCGTTTTTACACATAATAATGATACTATACGTTATATATATATAAATAACATGTATATATATATACACGTTGGTGTCTTTTCAGTTTGCACATCTGATACAAATCCAGAAGCGACTTGGAAGGGATAAATTCCCTCTGATTGAACAATCTTATTATCCCAACTACAAGGAAATGGTTCGTTTGCAAATCGATTCAGTATAATTTGTATTTTCTTCATGACTTAATCGGATCAGATTCGTCTCCAACTGATTGAAAGTCTGATCTCATTTAACCATTCCCATTTTTCACATTCCGCCTTTTTCTTCCCTCTTCACGAGGGTATGCCAATAGGTCTGGAAGATGTCGTTTGCTACGCCCATAAACGCGATTGGGATTGGAACGGTTCTCGCCTCACTAGGACTCATGGTTACAGAGTGAATGAATTGCATTGCACTGAAGCCAAGTATTTGCAAAGTGCCCCTAGTCTGGTTATCCGTTCAGAATACTTCTAGTGCTCAAAGCTGCGCGAGATGAACGGCTTGAATGAAGCAAAAACAGAAGAGAGACTAATAGATAGAAGTGTAGAGCGAAAAGAAGAAGAAAGCGCGTTACAAAGAGAGGGACTAATTGAAGTAAAGAATCGAAACTGAGCCATATCAGTTCTTGTGCAGGAAACAAAGTGGTCAAGTTTATTGGACGAACGAAGTGGACGGTGGGATGAATCTGAACGAGACCCAGCTATTCCATCAGCCAGACATTGCAGGGCAAGACCCTGCTGAGTTTTGAAGACTATAGAAAAGAGATTTTGAATTGTATGCGAACAGGAAGAGGGAGCCACTGAAGTTCATCTAACATAAACCTAGAAATGCTATTATTCCGGAGAAGGCGGTCTGTGAATCTAGCTCACAATCACAACAAATGAGGAATTGCCCACAATTATGAGTTCAAGACATTCGCTGTCTTCTTATATGTCAGTTGACTACCACGTGTTGTGTTTTATTTATATATTTTTGTGGAAGGAGAATTTCTCTCTCTCTCTCTCTCTTTCTGTCTCTCTCTGTCTCTGTCTGTCTGTCTGTCTCTGTCTGTCTCTGTCTCTCTCTGTCCGCTCTGCTCAGTCGCGCATTTTGCTCTGTCTGTCTCTGGTCTGTCTCTGTCTGTCTCTGTCTGTCTCTGTCTGTCTCTGTCTGTCTCTGTCTGTCTCTGTCTGTCTCTGTCTGTCTCTGTCTGTCTCTGTCTGTCTCTGTCTGTCTCTGTCTGTCTCTGTCTGTCTCTGTCTGTCTCTGTCTGTCTCTGTCTGTCTCTGTCTGTCTCTGTCTGTCTCTGTCTGTCTCTGTCTGTCTCTGTCTGTCTCTGTCTGTCTCTGTCTGTCTCTGTCTGTCTCTGTCTGTCTCTGTCTGTCTCTGTCTGTCTCTGTCTGTCTCTGTCTGTCTCTGTCTGTCTCTGTCTGCCTCTGCCTGTCTCTGTCTGTCTGTATATCTGTCTGTCTGTCTCTCTCTCTCTCTCTTTCTCTCTTTCTGTCTCTCTCTCTCTCTCTTCCTCTCTCTTTCTCTCTCTCTGAGGAATTGCCTACAATTATGAGTTCAAGACATTCACTGTCTTGCATGTTAGTTGAATACCACGTGTTGTGTTTTATTTATATATTTCGTGGAAGGGTAATATATATATAAATATTTATATGTATATATATATGTATATATATATATCTGTCCGCTCTGTTAAGTCGCTTGTGTCATTTCGTTCTCAGAAGAGCTTTACTAAATTAATTTTGTCCTTTGCAGCTGGTTACTCCAAAGTTCCCGATTGTCGTCAAGATTGGCCACGCCCACTCGGGGTCAGGAAAGGTTAGTTTGGGCCCTTATCGATAATTTTTTAACCCATCCTGTTTAACACGCAACGAGATAAGTTGTTCAAAGTTCACTAGGCATTGGTATCAGGTGTGGACCCTGAAGTTATCTAGATCGTGCTATTTAGAGTAAACCTACCTAAGCAACTTATAATAGGCCTACATGAATGCCAGTCGATAAACATGCTTCCAAATTCATACAAACGTAGTTACGTACATGCAATCGTACATGTATGTACATGCAATCGTACATGTGTGCATGTACATGTACGATGTATCTACGTGAGCGTGTAAGTTGATTATGTGTGCGGGTATGTTTGTATGTTCGTGATTAAGCTAGTGTTTTGCGCTCAGCTAATAAGTAGCGCTTTTGTTAAATCAGAGTTTTTAATCATTACAGTTACATGTACATGCGATGATGGTTTAAGGTGAAGGTGGAGAACCATTACGGGTTCCAGGACATAGCCAGTGTGGCTGCAGTTGCCAACAGCTACTCAACAACGGAATTGCTGGTCGACTCACAATGCGACATCTACATCCAAAAGATAGGAAACAACTACAAAGCTTTCATGTAAACCTCATCATCGTTATCTTCGTCGTTATCATCGTCGTCGTTGTCCTCTTTATTAGTAGTCGCACTTCTGTGTAGTACATCAGTAAGCTTTATGACCATCAACGTTCATCCATCATGCATCATCTTATCGCTATTAATTGCATTATTGTCTTCGTCTTTGTTGCGGCTGTTATAAAAGGTCAGCAAATGTATTATACGTCATCTGTTGAGGCGTCTCTGTCCAAACAACATTCAGTCTGACAAAGGTCAAAGGTTAAATCCATAAAGCCACTTAGGCAGGAACACTGCTTTTTTTCTAGGCAAAGAGCCGTGTAACTGGGAGAACAGCTAGGAAGAGCTAGACGCCTAGGTTGTGCTTCGAACAATCCCTCGGGATTCCTTCACAACAGTATTCTGAACAGTATTCTGAACTTGAAAACACAGCAGATACCAAACTCCTTTTCCCCATTTTACCCAACCCCAAGCATGTTCTTCATCAACTTCTGCCTCCATTTCTTCCACACTCCAATCACCAATTAAGACCTAGAGCACACAATCATGTTCTCCCACCCAAAGACGACTCTCAATTTATCACCCGATATAACAACACTTGAATCTCTTGCTCATCAATGGCCTGACGACGCCCAGTTGCAACCTGGCCGTTAACCATTAGATTCGCTCATCCACCCTACATCTATGCTAAACACCGTGACTTAAGTACCATCCGTCACAGACTCTTACTCAACCCGCCACACACCCAATACTTAACAAGCGAAGTTCAAAAGGCGCAGGTTAAGTCGACCAATGAGAACTCATCATGTCGTTACTGTGATAGGCTTCACCTTTGAGAGGTCCTTAAATGAAAGGACTCTTAAGAGCGTAAGATACATAATTACACACAACAATCACCACTGCTACTGCTCCCACCGCAACCGCATCCGCTGCTGTTGCTGTTTTCAATAGTTCACTAACCTTAATGAGTGACTTTTCCAGGCGGAAGTCGTTGTCTGGCAACTGGAAAGCGAACACAGGTTCAGCCATGCTGGAACAAATAGCAATGACGGACAGGTAGGAGGAGTCTCCGTAGGACAAACGCTGTAGAGGATGATGATGATGATGATGATGACGATGACGATAAAGATGACGACGGCGACGGCGACGGCGACGGCGACGGCGGCGGCGATGTTCATGCTTACGATATGATGCCACTGATGATGATGCTGATGATGGTGCTTTGCTGACGCTGTGGTTTCGCTGTTGATGCTATAGATGATGATGATGATGACGATGACGATGACGACGACGACAACGATGATGATGATTTTGTGGCTGTTATAAATTGAGCATTAATGGTGATTACCCTCAATGACCATGAAAAACTATTGCCGACGACTGAGTATGTTACATAGGTATAGCCATACTCATTAATTCATTCAATTAATTAAAATAATTCAAATTGGCAAAGTGGAAAGTATTTTTTATAGCAAGACATTCGTCTGTTCATGTAAAAATTCCATCAAAAACTTGCACATTAATTTTGTATAGCACTTTATATACAACCCTCAAAACAGACATTCAGAATATCATCAAACGTGTCATTAACCTTGAAATTTACTTTGCAGCGAGATAATGACATGGTGTTTATGAGTGCCATGAGTCAGGCCAAGAACTCAGATGAAATCAGAAGAAACAAGAATTAAACATTTTACGAATATATGACATTGAATATCTAGGACAAAGTTCAATATTTGATATAATATAAAGATACTCTATGTCGATAACTATTATTGACCATTGAACTACTCGGAGGCGCTCTCAGTCAGGCTGCGGCCAAAAAATACTTGAGGATACGGTAGTAGGTATAGACCGCGTTATTTGGGACAATTGACCATAACATAGCTCAAGATCACACACCTAATAGGTACATCAAGGTACTCAGCATCATCAGAGGTGTAAGCTTAAATAGAATTCAATTCTTTTCTCAACAAGAAAACCATATAATTTAAAATACAATTGTTGTAATCTATACAATGGAAACAAATAAGAAGCTCTCAATTGTTGCATGACCCATTCGATCTTCGATCAAACAGCACCGAGCCTTCACGGTTGTGGGTCCTTCCACTTGGAATGGGCTCTCGCTAGCGCTACGCATGCTCCTTATAAACGATCTGCCAGCCTTCTACCGTAATTAGGTATAAACCGCGCTATTTGGGACAATTGACCATAACATAGCTCAAAATCACCCACCTAATAAGTTGCCAAAACGTATTTTTAACCTACAACCAGGTTAAAAATAACCAATTCCTACACAAACCTAAATCCCTAGGTCAAACATCAACCAACAGACTAAGAAAAACGCCACGAAATTTCCAATAGTTTCGATGATGAGCCACATTTCATGCACAAAGCCCTTAGTCAAAACGTCCGCCAATAGGTCAAAAGTCACTGGAATTTCCAATAGTTTCAATGATGAGTCATTATCACGTGACCACCAAGTCTTCATTATCAACTCAGAAATTAATTGACTCAGGATAACCCAACCATTTCACCAGCGACTTGTTTCCCCGTTTTCTGATTATCTTTTCTATTGTAAATATTTCTTGAGTAGTCTTCTGTAGCTCCTGTTCGTAAAATGAGCCCTGTATTTTCTCACCATTATAATCAGTGATCTTATAAGTTGGTGGATCCGTGTATTGAATCTTTCAAATTGTGAAGATCTATTCCGTCCATCTCGGTGTAAAACATTTTTCAAAGATGATCTTCTTCTTCGTTATTCGAACTTTATCGCCGATCGAAAACCTGGGTATAATAGGTTCCGAGATCTCATCACCGTATAAGTTCATCCAAACTGCCTTTTCATTCATTTTCAAACTAGCTATAGAGGGTGTCATTTTAATGGAAGAATGCCTAGTTCCATTCTAATTACTAACCATTTCATTCAACACATCGATATTTCATCTAGTTGAATTAGCTGTAAAATACTTAAACATTTTTTCACGCATTGTTCTATTCCAACGCTCAACAACGCACGACTTTTCTTCGTTCTTCGTAGAATACAACTCGACTAATTTCTTAACGTCTTTATTATAAAATTCTTTACCTTGATCCGCCCAAACCTTGCCTGGTCTTCTACCGCTCTCGAATATTTTCACGAAGCCATTAGCCGTCGATTTTCCACTCTTATCATTTAATGGCACAATCCAACCGTACTTGGAAAACACATCTATTACGGTTAGTAAGTATTTCATACCATCGTTATCTTTAGCAAAGCCTGCATATCGACTAAATCAGCAGCCCATATTTCATCTATTCCACCAACGTACACCTTCCTCTTCCTAAAACGTCTTACTACAGGCTTATGTAACTCATCCGCGAGTTGGTCGGTCCATTGTAATTTTAGGCTTTTTTAAACCTAACCCGAGATTAGCTTTGGTAGATAATATGGGTTTCACAATACTTTTTTCTATTCGCTCTCGTAAGCTAGGATTTGGAATATTATTCAACTCATTAACCATCACTCTATCGGCGACATTCCCAGAATCTGTATCCGAGTGCTAGTCGTAAGCTAAATCGTGATGATATGCAGCGTTGTCGACTCTATTGACGGGCTTCGACCAATCCTTAGGAGTTCCATCGGAATTCAGCCTCAAATCAAGTCTAGTACCAGGACCAGTAAACGAATGTCCCGGCAAGTGCATCTCACCTGGATATTTAGCCCACAGCAGCTTAATACCGCCGGTAACCGAATTTAAAGATCCAACTAAATCACCACGTTCAGAAGACTTCACGAATTGTGTCTTTGTCTTTCCACATATATCACACGTGCCTCTAAGCGTTGACCTTCCATTCTTCGTTGTAACATTCTGGATATTTTTAGTTTCAGTACGAGTTTTACACTTTACGCAATACATCCTTTTTGAATACAATCGGATATATTTAAAAAGGAAGTCAAAGATTTATCGTGGAACGACATATTATCTAAGAGATTCAATAATTTACCTAGAAGTATAAGAGGGTTAATCGTAGGAAAGTCTGGATGCGGTATGACGACTCCATTGTTGAAGACTGTTGTACATATAGCGGAGAATTACATGATTGATTTTTGGACGTTGAACTCTATCGGAAAAGTCCTCGGTTTCGATAGACGGCGCTATTCAGCAGGGTACCAAGAATCGAAGAATATAGTGGACATAATGAGTGTCAGTAATCTGAGATTAGCGAGCGATATCATCGGGGCTTCCTATAGCAACGGAACGATCGATAATATAATTTATTCATTTTTCCCGAATGTAGGGCCCAGCTATAAGATTATCGAAACGCCTAGGAATTTGATATATCTTCCAATCACCCTAACCACGATTTCGACGATGGAAACGTCTCTCATAGACCAAAATAGATAACTAAGTAATCGACGAGGTGAGGAATTAGCGCTGAGGTTTCATATAAGAGAGGCTTAAAAGTTTTTATTGTTTTCTATAAAAAGAGTCGATACACAAATGTCAAATTTAATATTTCGGAAGGACAGAAAGACAAAATCAAAAGATCTCTACAAGCGGGAACTGGCGTTAGCATTGGATTAAAGCACAACGATTTAAATGGAACCCACGTTTTAGCTCTTACACAGGCGCAGGTTAACAAGTTAGCTAAGCCGTATCAGGGTGGAAAAGGCGCGACTGTCAAAATGAGTCAAACGCAATTAATACATAATGCCAAAGTCGAAGGTGGATTTATTGGCGCTATTTTACCGTTTCTAGCAACTGCAGGCAAATTTCTGCTTTCGAGCGTATTACCGAGCTTAGCAACGGGCGCATTAACAGGAATAGGTGTAGCGGCCGGATCAAAAGTCATAGACAAAGTCGCCGGATCGGGCGGTACAATATATCTCAATAGTCGAGGTAAAAACTACAAGATAGTGCAACAAGGGCATGGTCTTTACCTGAAGCCATGATAAGGTTCTAGACTTGATGGTGTGGGAGAAGGTCTGTATCTGAAAACAGTATCTGGATTCGTAAATGGTGAAGGGCTTATCCTAGAACCAGATTCACCGTTTAAAAACATTCCACTTCTCGGATTGTTACTATAATTGTTTACTTATCTCAGATTAAATAAAAAGTCATTCCAATATAAAGTGTCTTATTATCCGATTCACAAAATGGGGTGGACGAAACCCAAAACTGAAAATTCTACGAGAACACAACCGAGATCCGTCATGTGGAAGGCGTGTGAAGGTATGCGGGATGTCAAGTATAGACCGCAAAGACAAATGGGTGGTTTAAGATGGGAGTTTTTTGCCCAAGAAGCGATAACTATTCATTCACAAGAGACGGTTGTTTTACCGTTAGGCTTAGGTGTCCGAATGACCAAAGGATCGTGAACAAAGCAAACATCTATCGCCTTCAGAAAATATCTGAAATTCAACAGGAGATCTTACGAGAACGCGAAAAGAGAGAAATAATCTGTAAAAAATATCAAAAGAGTGTTTACGTAGTCCATGCGTTGGGAGATTTGTTTGCCCTTACATCTTCTGGACTCGGTGTATTAGGCGTAACTTTTCTAAGTACCGTCGTAGCCAAACCAGCTGTAACAATCGTGGTATCTTTGTCCGCTGGAGCTGGAGCATTGTGTTTGATAGGAAACCAAATTCGCCCAATATTATCGCTCAAGAAGAACATGCAAAGATCAGGACTATAGCCGAAGGGAAACTCAATTCGATCAGCGACCTTGTTTCGAAAGCTTTAGATGATAATAATATCTCAGACTTGGAATATTCTGTTATTCTAAGTGAATTCGAGAAATTTAATGAAATGAAGGAAGAGGTTAGAAGCAAAAGCAATGCCAACATAGATGAAGCGACAAAACAATCGTTCATTAGGGAAGAGGCATTCAAAAACGTATTGAATACAAAGTGAATGTAAATTTACGTTTTGTGTTTTATGTTCTATGTTTTACGTTTAAATATTATGTTAAAAATGTCGTTTCTAAAAATCAAAGACCCAGCCAAACCTGATTTTATCGTTGAGAACTTTCTCAAGAGGAAGCAAAATATTAGACAAGACTCGTTATCCGAGAAAATAGGGGACATTCGACTTCAGCGAGAATTGATAACGGCGTACAAACCGATAATCGACTCGCAGTCTGGAATATCCAAAGAATTATGTTCTATAAAAGAGAACTCTATGGCGACAACTGCCGCGCTTCGAGCATTGCCAGCATCGATATCGACATCGTTGAAAGCGATTCAATTCCCACAATATCCCTCAATAGAAGCGTTTGAGGACGATCTCGTTTCAGATATTAGACTTTTGGAATTAGGTGATATAGCATAAAATTTTTTAAAGGAATAACCTACAAACAAGAAGTCGACGGATACGACCTTCGGAATATGCTCTAAAGACGGTCGACTTCACATCGGGGACATCCCAATCACGATCGGAGGTGATGATATAACGGTGGGTAATGTCACCTATATGGGAACTCCGGGGCTATGGGAATTGATGACGATGAAGGAACCAAACGAGTCGATATACAGTCAAAACGATCTGGATGAGTACTGGGAAATTCTTGAATCGACGGGTGCTTTATATATACCGAAAAATCCTAATAAACCCAAATCGTCGAGAGGTGCAAAATATTTAAAAACCATTAAGCCATTGCTCGAACGAAAGCTCTCAAAGCGACAAGGGAAGTTCTCAACAGGCGAGGGGGTCGTATTTCTTCCGCAAGATCCTAATGTGCTAGTGTATATGTTAACTCTTCAATTCGCTAGCTTCAGAGCGGGAAATACAGGATTAAGAAACGAGATAGTCGGTATCTGCAATGAGTTACTTCGACAAAATGTGATAAATGCGTTAGAGTTTAAAAATTAATGATACAATTATAAAATGATTGTCGCAACTAAGAGAAGATTTACTAAAAGATATGCGGTAGGAGGCTCTGGAATATTTGATACGACATCAGGATTTATCTTCAAATGCGGCGAGACAGGTAGCAATAACCGCATTAAGTGCTGGGAAAGACGCTGCAAGGGAGATTGGAAAAAAAGCCATAGATGTTGGTAAGACCGTTGTTATCAATGCTGGAAAGCGATTGGTGGATAAAGCAGCGGCAAAGATGTTTAATCCACCACCGCCGCAATCAGCCGTACTCAGCCAACAGAGCAAGGACGCGTTAAAGGTTTAATATCCTCCGATGGAAACACAAATATAAATAATTTACTATCCGGTAACGGTGGCGCCGTGTCGATCCAAAATCTGGTGCGTGGATCTGGAATAAAGTTGGCTTAAAATAAAATCTTGTTATATTAAAAATGCAGTCAGACATTCTAAGATTTACTGAAAATACTATGATAGACGAGAGAGTTGAAAGATACGAATGGCACGAGTACGAGCCGGTAGCGGGGACGAATCTGAACAGCTCTGGGGAAATTCGCATAAATATCGAACTTTACGATCTTTTCAGCCATCCAGCTGAGTCATACCTGCTTTTCGAAGGTAGACTGACTAAAGCAGATGGAACATATTACGCTAATGCGGATGCTGTGGCTATTACCAACAACGGGCTCATGCATCTTTTCAGCCAAATATCGTATTCCCTGTCGAATCAAAACATCGAAAGCGTGTTTCATCCGGGGCAAGCCACAACTATGCTAGGCCTATTGAAATATCCCAACGACTTCGCTCTCGCACAAGGATTTAACCAATTATGGACAAAAGACACAGCCGCGACTGCCGTTATAGCCGACAACTCTGGATTCGCGATCAGACAGGCATATCTCATTCAGAAACCAATTGCCAAGGGCACATTTAGCTTCATAGTACCTCTGAAGCACATTTTTGGATTCTGTGAGGATTACGATAAGATAGTCTACGGCATGAAGCAGACTTTGACGCTCGTTCGCAAATCCGACGACGACGCCGTCTTCAGGTTTTCCACTGCAGCGGCTGGCAAAGTCAACATCAATAACATTTCGTGGTTTATGCCTCATGTCATTGCGGCCGACATGGAAAGAATGCAGCTGTATAATACTATCGAATCAAAGGCAACATTACCAGAAGTCTATCGAGCTCGTATTTGAGATACCATAGCGGTTACTGGATCTACCACATTCAGTTTGCGACTTAGCGTAAAGACAGCTCCAGAAAAACCGAGGTATATTATCGTTGGATTTCAAACGAATCGAAGCCTTAGTCAAGAAGCTAATCTATAAATTTTCGTTCATTGCGATATTAAGAACATGTATGTGATGATGAACCAAGAAAGATACCCAGCAGTCGATTACAACCTATCATTCCCGAATCAGCAATTTTCGAGAGCTTACAGAGATGTCACGACCTTTAGCGAAAAATTCTATGGGATGGACCAACTCGTGACTAAGAGCAACATTACGCCGGCTGATTACAAAGATTTATATCCGCTGTTCGCTTTCGATGTACGTAAACAATCAGGGCGGTTACTGTTGGCTGTCGTAGACATCCAGATCAAGACTACATTCAATGCTGCGGTGCCGCTTGGGACGGAAGCTTATGCATTTGTCATTTGAGATAAATTGCTAAACTTCCAATCAGACGGTCAGAAGTTGAGCGTTGTATATTAAAGAAAATATTTTTTATTATAAAAAACACGAAACTCTCACAACTGAAATCGCTAATGAAGAAACACAGTATAAAAGACGCAAGATTTATGAACAAGCCGGATGTCTTAAGGATACTCATTGAGAAAGGTGTTTTACCGGAATTAGCACTACCAGAAGAGAAGGTGCTGGTGAAGGAGAAAGAGGAAGTACTATCCAGATACGAATATCTAAAAACGATTCGTAATAATCCGATAAGCGTTGAAATCTTTGACAGAGATACGAACGAAACCACCACTTACCCATTGTTGTATCAGGCAAGTATGGCGTTTAAAATTGGTACGAATACGATACAGGATAACAACGGTAAAGTGTGGAGAAATGGATACGAGATCCGTGTGTTGACATAAAGTTTTATTCATAATATTTAAAATGGGTACTCGTAAATTTATTGATTTTACGACAATGGAAGAAGACGTAGTTTACACGGTTAAAAAGAAGCAATATCTGTACGGTACAGTAGGCTATTTCTACCTGATTGCGGCAGAGGCGCCGGATGAGACGGAGTATTACACGAGTGTATTTGAGAGGCCATTGCTCGACAAGTTGCAAACGAATAAAGAGAACAAGACATTTACTTTTACAAAAACGAAAATAGAAACGGAACCGGGTTACATCTCGTCGTATATCGTGGTATCCGGAGATAGCGAAGTTGTTGAACTTGTAGTTTAAATTTTCAATGATGTTTCTCATTGAATCTTAGTCATCATACACAAATAACTGCATCACGCTTAATCCTGGCTTCCCCGGTTCAGCCTGGAGGCAATCTAACTTATAGGTATGATATTTTCCAACTGAATCGAAAACAAATTCTTGGTGAGTATTTCCTAAAGAAGAGGGATTAGGCGGCGCGTAAATAATAACCCCTTCTTCTTCATAATTGTGTGCGATTATTCTACACTCGGAAATCCTTTCAGTGTTTTTATTCCTTCCCCTCAAGCCGATCTTCCAGATTCTTACTGTGGTTGGGCACTTGATAGATATCCACGATGTGAATCTAGGGTTAACGCTATCGTTAGACACCCATTTTCATTCGTCTTTAAACGCACGAATGACTTTGTTATTCGCAAATACAGAACCGGCGTTCACTTGAAAACCAGAATTACTAGTGTCCGAAGTTAATCTCGGCACGTAACCGACTTGACATTTTCTTCCTCGCGCGAACTCGTACTCGTTGGCTTCCACTGTAGCATGCAGACGGCAGCTGTTTCAACATCAGGACTCGTAGATATAACATGAAATCTCCAATACGTGTAATTAGACGAAGTGGGAAATGTAAACTCCTTCATAAATCCAAATCGGAGGACATCCGTTTGAGGGGCTAAAATATCTGTAAATACTATTCCATCGCTACTAGTTTGGCCTGCAACGATATAAAATCCTGACATTGACAGAGGAATGGGGTACTTCATCTGTATCCAAACATTAGCGGCTGTTTCAGAGACCCAAATGTCGGTGTAGTGAGAAGCGTTTTGAAAAGCCCTCCATGGACCGAACTCATACCCAGGCACACGGTGATAATCGCTAGCAATAACTTCGTAAGTTAAACCGTTTATTATCGTCACATCAGATGGTTGAAGCCGCTGTCACGAATGCTCTCAGATAATCGCTGGCAGAACTATTCGTTATCGCTGGGTTGACTAAGGTTTCAACTTGACCAATCGCCTGATTGACTTAAGTTTCAACTTGGCCAAAGCTCGGAGCCTGGCTGGCGATGACTGGTGGATGAATGTTAGTCGGTAGACCTTTTATCGTATTACCATTCATATTGAAATCACCCTCCATTGCGTTCGTTCCATCTCCTTTTATAAATGTATTACTCGCTTGACATTGAGTAACACCTCTAGAAACTATTCTTTGAGTTGATCCTGTATCAGTTCGTCCAAATTTATCAACAGGCATCTTATATATATATACTATATTATTTAATACAATTCGTTTACGACTTCTTGAAATTTACATCCATCGTTGATCGTCTTCTTCAATATATACAAACATAAATGACCGCAAAACACTAGGCCGTCTGGTTGTATTCGTTCGCTGTTGTAGAATAGCGGCCTTTGTAGATAATTTATCAATTCAGTAGGAGGAGGAAATCCGTAGCTGTCGAAATAAATATTATCATTGGCGCGCTTGATCCAACACGTCCAATGCGTTCCTTTACCGTCAGAATCGTCTAGATTAAGGATGCCACATTCGTTCGCTCTCGGCCTCTTCGGCAACTCGTCTCTTAGAAAAACTCCTCTGAAATTATTTATATTTAATTTCCTCGCCGCTTCGATTAGATCAACGTTCGACAAAGCAATATTAGGCAGCGTTACGCCTTCGACATCGATTAGTCTAGTGTTCATTTTGTATTAGTGAATAATGCCCATATGCTAAAGTGTGTATTTCATCTAGCTGAATCACTCGTTTATCTTCGGCTGAGAGAGCTATCTTGTTGACTTCTTCGGTGTAGATATCGTGAAGATGCGATCGAATGACATTCGTCTTTCTCAATTGTTCTCTCTTGGTGAACAAGCAATCTTTGTAATCTTCGTGAGTGATTGATTTCTTAACGACATTCTTCCTGACACCTTTACATTTCTTTTGGTCTACTCCAGCCATCTTGTACGAATACAGTTTCGATCTTGAACCTACAAACTCTTCGATCTGTTTACCAGCTGCTTCATCTTTGAACATGTCAATGACCTTTTTGTTGATGCCAGTTTCTATACCAGAGGGATGGTCTTTAGGATAGTCGCTATAATCCTTTTCCAGGCAAGAGATCGAGCTGATTACCAGAATAGTGTTTGCTTATATTCTTACACTGATCTTAGCTCAGGTTCTTTGATAAAGCGTCGAGACTCGATGCCATGAATCTAAAACTATCGATGAAACGTAATTCTCGTTTAACTAATATTTCCTTATTTTCTTCATTCGTCAATTTATCGACTACGACTTCTCTGCTAAACGAGATATACTTTTCTTCGTTGTTAGGAATGCAGCTAATCCTTTCGTTATCATCACCTCGTAATTTCTTTACGAATAGATGACTGTCGTAACCGGATAGATTATGGAACAATACTGGGAAAAACTTGGGAACTATATAATTTAGATTACAATTCTTATGAGCAGCGCCTCTATATTTTCCAGTTACATGGCAATGGTCTCTAACTCGATCTTTACCCAGTTCGCCTTCGCATATGTGACAAACGATAGCGGAATCGAATAGCGCCTGTTCTGTCTTTCCGAATATCATTCTCTTTGGAAATTTAAGTCGATCATAAATATCTTTTATATTATCTATAAGAGTGTTTACGAATATCTGAGCTACAGCATCGTCTTCGCTCTTTGCTGTGAAAGTTACAGGAGCTTGTGAATATAGTTCATCGTCAAAACATTTTATATAATAGCAGAAAGAACTTTGGTTATGTTTTTGATATCTGTTGGTGTAAGACATGCTGGGATCTGGTTGACAAGTGTCTATAGGTTCAATGAAAGTTTTGAAATCGGCGTACACGACAAAGGAAACTCTCATCTTTCTATTATAATTTTTGAAATTCAACATAGTTCCTGGTTCTGGATGTTCTATCTTTTGAGCGGTGTGTTGGGAACAATACTCGGTGTGTTTTTTAATGACTTTAGCTCTCTATATCCTATCAAACACCGCTTACAATAGTGCATCGAAGTGTATGAGTTTGCGTTATGAACCGCCATCAGTCTATCGTGAATTGCTTTATCCAACAATAATGCTTCTTTTGTTCGTCAGAAATGAGTAATTGGTTTACACTGCTATCGCTCTCGTGCTTCGATAAATATAGTGGGAGTAGGTAAGCATCTTTTTCATGCCCAAAAACATTAATAATAATATTATTATTTCTCTCAAACTTACTTATCACATTAGCATCAGCTGCGACTGGGAATTCAATGCTGGACCAATCAAGTTCCTCAGACTGCTTGATTAATTCTTTCGTAATTCTTTCCGGATGTTGCTCAACGGGGTTTAAAGCTCTCGTTACACACCACATGAAACATTCTTCGTCTTCGTTCTTCATATTAACAATAGCCTTTTTACTCGCAAGACATTTCGGTAGTGGAATGTAAGAACTACCCTTCATCGGTTTATAAACGACAGTGTTGATTTCCAATTTTTTAACCGCTCTAAGTCTCCAGTTACTACCCCGCATCTGGAAGGTAGCCATTGATTCTAACATTTTACATTTCGCGTTGTTATAAATTTTTCTCGTGTCGGTGGAGTCTAAAATCACATCAGTTTTTGAAACGAACGGAAAATCCTCGGTATCTACTTGCCCGGATTTCATATCAACACGCTCCATTGTGCAGGTGAGGACAAAGTTGCGCTTAGTCTGTCGATTTATAGACAAAAGGCCTTCCAGCTGTGGTTGAGCTGCTTTGAGAAAAGATGTGGGGTCAATTCCGTTTGCGCCTTCGACCGTGTATTGTTTCGTGAAGCCCTTGATAGCTGCGGCCGTCTCTTTTATTTCGCGTGTTTTCATAAGAATTTTACTGAATATAGAATTAACTTTGGCTTTCAGTGCTTCTATCTTCTCAGTCACCTTTCTCTTTGGTTCTTCAGGTATGTACCCTTCAATCCACTTTGCGAACGTATTAATGCCGGATTTTGTGTTATCGAGGACTTTTCGTATCGCTGAGACCGGTACGGTAGCGAGTGTTGGGATTCCAATCTCGGGAACGGGTGCGTCCAGCAAACTAGCTTTGGATGAGATTGGCGCAAAATGTGAGGGGATGAGTGTTTGAGACACATTAGCTTCAATTTTAGCAGTCAAATCCGCTTTACGCAGTCTCGTATAACCAACCATACCTTTCTGTTTCGCAATTTTTCTTAGTTCGATCACAGTCTGCTTCGAG